>PVHX01002436.1:0-168442 GCA_004024805.1 Geosciurus inauris | reverse complement strand
TTTTTTTTAATTTTAATTTTTATTTATTTTTCTCAAAAGTTGCATTTAAATACATGTTATCAAACATAACAGAAAAAAAACAAATTTTCAGAAGCTGTACACACTATTCACTGAAAATATTTGTTGAGGCAAATAGAAAAAAAAATTATTACAATCATAATTTTTCTAACTTTGCACAAAATTATAAGCAGATTACATATTCATTTCTTTTTACTTTTTTTAAAGATGTAGATGTACACAATATCTTTATTTTATTTATTTATTTTTATGTGGTGCTGAGGATTGATCCCAGTGCCTGACACGTGCTAGGCAAACATTCTACCACTGAGCTACAACCCCATCCCTGTATTCATTTCTTATTTCACAGTCTGGAATGAAGAATGGACAACATCTCACTGGGGGGTGGGGAGGGACTGTGTTTTTACTGATATTGGATGCATTGCAGTTTTTCAAATTAGAGCTCATTTATGCTTTATACCTGGAAATAACCATCAAAATTAAGTCTTGCTTAATTATCTGAAATGAGTAAATCAAAGCCTCTGGGAAACCAGAGAATCCTGAGTAAGATCGGCTATGAAAGATAAAGAGCGCTAAGCAACTCAGTGAGACTTTGTCTCTACATAAAACACAAATTAGGGCTGGGGATGTGGCTCAGTGGTCGAGTGCCCCTGAGTTCAATCTCCAGTACCAAAAAAAAAAAAAAAAAAAAGATAAAGAGTGTTTCTCTGGACCTGCCCTGTCTTCTATGGCCTGTTCTTCTGGTCTAGAGGGGTTATCCCAGGGATCCCCCAACTCTCCCCTTTATGAGATGCCACATGCAGCAACTAAAATCCAAAAAAAGTTAATAGAGATTAACATTTAAATGTTTATTAAATGCTTATTAAAACATGTTTTACTCTTATAAAATGTATCTGAAAGTTTATATCATTGAATTTTTAAATACAAATATTTCTTAAGAGAATGAATGAATGAACTCCCAATATATCATTTGGAATCACTTTTTGGTCAAGACAAGTTCATAAAGTATACTTTGACTTTAAAGGACCATATATTCCCAATATTGTAAACTGTGCCTAGGAAATAACCTAAACCTTTTGTAAATTTTATTATCCTCTCAAGACTACCAGGGTACCATTCATCTCTTGAAGTGGTCATCTACCTAGCAGACATAATCCATGTTCTGCATTCAAGTCCAAAGGCTTTTTTTTTTTTTAATTTGTAAGTCCATTTTAAAAAAATATCATACAAAACAATTGCAATTAGGTTAAATTGCATCACCTGAACTAGTTTATACTTCCCCAGTGAAGTTCAAAGCTCCTAAGCATTTTACATTTTTCCCAGGCTCATTACAACTCAGAGAAAGAAAATTTTTATTCCCAAATGTACTTTGACATTTAAAAATTAGAAAATATATTGCTCTTCAGATTTATCTCATACACAAATTCCCTGATAGTTTTAAAAACAGGATCCCCTATTGTACCTACACTAACCCATAATTACAAACAAAAAAAATCTTATTCTCTAGCATATTAAAAGTTGATTAATCTCTTAGGGATGATCTTACATTAACCTAGATCAAAATAAATGGTAAATTATATTAATTTCCAATGAGAAACACAGCTAACAGGGGAACTACATATTTGTGTCCTCTGATTAGTACATTTGATCTTTATAGGTCAGCCTTGTGATGGGCCTGGAAGCAGAGTACAGGGGTCTTGGCTAAGTGATTTAAATGTCTAAGGCAGCAACAAATGTCAGATAGTTAAATTCATGTCCTCAACAGGAATAGAAAAAACACTGGGGCCAAGATCCTGTAAGCAGAGCATATTCTTCTTTGGGCAGGTCTTGAAGGAACATTGCCTGCATTTGAGTCTAGATTCTAAGTTTACTTCATTTCCTTCGTTGGGGTAGACACTTCTGTTTGATGCATTCTTTTGTGGCATATGCTAATAACCTCAATAAGGTTGCTTTTCATGTTTTAGGTAAGTGGGGAGCCCTTTTTCTCTCTTTAAGATGATGTCATGTAACCTTAGTGTGATCTGTTATATTTCCATTTTGCTGCAGAGGGCAATCTGATCCTCCTATGGGGATGTCGGGGGATTATTTTTCTTGTGTATCCTCCACATTAAATCCATGCCCAGTGCACATGTATTCAAAGACATCTTTAAATGAACCACTATAGAAATGAAGACAATGGCAACTTCCAATGGTGAAATATTTTTCATTTAAATAATTACTAATTCATGCTATAGTACATGCATGTGCTATATTTAAATGTTTGTACTGGCTGTAAATCTTTTTGTTGGTTTCCATTTTTATCGAAACTATGCACATTCAAATAGTTCATCAAGAACTATTTTTAGAAAAACCAATAGCTCACCATCTGTACCCCTGGAACTCCCTGTTTCCCTGCCTCCGAAGCCATTCCAATCACACAACTTTAGCTAATTTGACTGTCACTAGTGAAGTGTCTAGACAATGTGATTGAAAACTATACCTTTTGGGTTGTCATTTTTTAGTATTATCCATTGATTTCCCAGACCAACAGGATGAGAAATTAACTTTCCTCTACTCATCCTCAAAATCCATTTACCCACTTCCCAATATAGTTGTATTGTTATTTAGTTAGATCAATATTTTTGTGTTTACATTATTTTGACCACTTAAGCACTATTCAAAATTGAATGCAATGGGCAGGGCATAGTGGTGCTCGCCTATAATCCCAGCAGCTCAGGATGCAGAGGCTGGAGGATCACAAGTTCAAAGCCAGTCTCAGCAAAAGCGAGGTGCTAAGCAACTCAGTGAGACCCTGTCTCTAAATAAAATACAAAATAGGCCTGGAGATGTGGCTCAGTGGTCAAGTGCCCCTGAGTTCAATCCCTGGTACTCAAAATAAAACCAAACACAAACCCAAAAAACAAACAAAATCAAAATTGAATGCAATGATAATCTTTGATTTCCTTTACAGCTCCAGGTCTTATTTTTCTCGGAGTTATGAGTTTTTCTCACCTCCCATTTAAAATTAGTTTTCTATGTATTTATAACTGATTTAGTGTTGAAGTCTCCTGGAAACTTGTTGACATCTTTTCTCAGGTTTTTCAGATATACCCATTTACTATAAATCTTTTGGAGGAAAGCCTGATTCTCTACCATACAGACTGGCTGTACTTCACCCCTGGTGCAGCGATGTCACATGCGATCTCCCTTCTCCCTCACATTTGTAATTCTCTGTCCTATCTCATATCTTTGTTTTGGCTTAGTTCCTTGTCTTATGCAGGAAAATGGTGAATTTTTGCATGCATGCAGATATCTTCTATTTGAGAATTATTTTCTTTCGGAATTACTATTTTTTAAATCTCATTTCAGTTTTGGTGATAGTTATTGAAAAGACAGAGGCCATTCTAATTTTGACTTTTGTATGTGCCCAGCACCATTCCCACCATCTCTGGAAGCTTGTAGGATCTGCTTTTAGTTCCATTTTTTTCCAGCTGGGTTAAGTATGTTTTCAGGCATTGTCCTCCTTGGGTCATTTTAATCCTTAAACTTATGTCCTTAAATTCTCAGAAATCTTCTAAATTATTTTGTTGATCATTTCCTCTTGACTCATTCTGTTTCATTTTCCTTTTTGAAACTCCTTTAATCTATTTATTTTTTGAATAGTGACTTCTGAGCTGATTCTCTCATTTTTTAAAATCCTTCCTAATTTCTTTAAATTTCCTTGATTTTTTTACCCCCCTCTTCCTGGGAGATTATCTCAATTTTATATTCTAGCACTTTTATTAAGTGTTTTTTTTCCACTTTTTATATTTTTAACTATCAAGAATTTTATAATAAAATTATAACCTTAATTTCTAATTCACTTTCTGTTTTGTGGAATGTTGCTTTACTGTAGAACTTCCCTTTCTTGTTTTGTGTTTTGGAGAAGAGGACTGGTGGGCATATATTCCTTTTATCCTCTTTTTTTCAGGGGAACACTCCACTCCTGTTTCTTGTGTCTATGACATAGAATCTCTTTTACTCTCTTTAGAGAAACTTCAGTATTTGATTGTAGTAAATCAGATGATACTAGGATCTAACAATTTCTTATGCGTCTTTTTAACTAATCTCTTTATGGGAGTATTTCCTTTTTTACCTTATTAGTAGAATTACCTTGGGCCAAAAAATTTCAGAGTTTTTGGTTTAACACCAAGAACTCCTTGCCTCTCCTTGATGGTTCCTTTGGATTCAGTTTTCTCAGATCTTTTGTAAGTTGCCTTGCATTCTGTTTTCTATTTTTTCATGACTTTAGTTGTTTTTCTCTTTCCTTTCCTTTCTCCTTGTCTTGTGGGTTGTCTTCTTTATAACAATTTTATCCATATATAATTCACATAGAATAAATTGCAAACATACAGAGCAATACACTTTAAAATGACATTTTAATTGAAAAGTGAAAATTTATATATTTGTTGTGCACATGTTTTGAAATATGTATACATAGTGGAATGACTCAACCAAGCTAATTATGTATGTATTACTTCATATAATTATTTTTTGTGATGATAATATTTATCATCTACTCTTCTAGCATTTCTAAAGAAAACAATACATTGTTATTACCTATAATCACTATGCTATGTGTTAGGTTTCTTGAACTTAATTCCTTTTATCTGACTAAAACTTTGCATCCTATGATCCACATCTCTTTACACTCTTCCTTCTCCCCAACCCCACCCTGATAACAGCCATTCTAATCTCTAGTTTATTGAGTTCAACATTTTTGGAATCCATGTATAAGTGAAATCGTTCTTGGATTTGTTGTTCTGTGCCTGGCTTATTTTGCTTCTATTTCATATCCAAAGGAAATGAAATCATTATGTTGAAGAAAGATTTGCACTTTCATGGTTACTGTCACATTATTCTCAGTAGCCACTGAATGGAATTAATCTTTTGTCCATTAAAAGATAAATGGATAAAGGAAATGTGATGTCCATATCTAAGGGGATACTATTTGGCCTTAAAAAAAGAAGGAAGCCCTGTCATTTTCAACAATATGGATGAACCTGGAGGACATAATGTAAAGAAAGTATCTTGATAACATTTTATATGTGTACACCTGGGTAATTCACCACAAATCAAGATAATGTGTGTTTCTTTCATTGCCTAAATGTTTCCTTTTGGCTCTTCACAGTCTCTTCTTCTTGACCACCTTGTTCCTCCTCCCTCCACTGCCATCCTCAGGCAACCTACTACTTTCTGTCACTATACATTAGTTTGTGTTTTCTAAGGTTCTTATAAATGGAATCATAAAGTATGTACTCTTTACTCATTGGGTTTCTTTCACTCAATATAATGGGGAGAAATATCAAGGTTTGGCAAAGGTTTTTAATTTCCTTTATTTTTCATTTCATTATTTTTCACTTTTATCTTCTTTCCTT
This sequence comes from Geosciurus inauris, assembly GCA_004024805.1. Classification (NCBI taxonomy): domain Eukaryota; kingdom Metazoa; phylum Chordata; class Mammalia; order Rodentia; family Sciuridae; genus Geosciurus; species Geosciurus inauris. Next base: position 163,028 of record PVHX01002436.1, on the reverse strand, counting down.
ATATTTACATTGGGTTTAATATGCTTACTTTTTCTATTTTCTTACAGTAGAAGTTTAAGTCTTTGATACAAGAACTATTTATTGTTTGATGTAGGCATTTAGTGTGAACACTTGCTCCTGAAGGTGTTGCTTTAACAGAACTTCACATATTTAGCTGCTCTCCTTTTGCTTTCATTTAGTTCAAAATACTTCCCAATTTCATTTTTTTTTTTTTTTTTTTTGCACTGGGGATTGAACTCAGGGACACTCGACCACTGAGCCACATCCCCAGCCCTATTTTGTGTTTTATTTAGAGACGGGATCTCACTGAGTTGCTTAGCGCCTCGCCATTGCTGAGGTTGGCTTTGAACTCGCGATTCTCCTGTCTCAGCCTCCCAAAGTGCAGGGATTACAGGCATGCGCCACCGCACCTGGCTCTAATTTCATTTTTTGATGTCTTTTTTGACCCATGGATTATTTAAGAGTCTTATTTTGTTCCAAATATGTAGGGATTTATCAAAGATATGTATTTTTTTTCATTTTCAATTTAATTACACAATATATGACATGACTTCTTTTACATTTAATTATTTAATGATTTATATTTTATGGTACATAATACTATCTTGACCTAATCTTTGTGTTCATTAAAAATATGTATTTGTTGTTGTTGAATGGAATGTTCTATAAAGAATAACATTTTTTCTGATAATTAAGGCAAGATTAGTAAAATTTATAGTATGGCTTATGAGAAATGGCACTACTCTTGGTCCTGTGAGAGAACTAGATGCTGTTACCTCTAGTCCTTTCAGGTGATTCTTTTCCTGTTTTGGGGTGTTTTCCTCACATGATTGTGTTGATCAGTATTTAGATGAATATTTTGGGAAAACTATAGCTCTATGGAGTTCTTTGTAGCTCATTCTCTCTGGGTATACTGTTCTGACAATGCTGGCCTTATTACTATCAGACCTGCTTCGCAGCTCAGGAAGTCTGCCTGGATTTACTTCCTTTGTAACACAGCCTGGAAACTCTCCCAAGATGGTAAGTTAGGGCAATCATTAAGGTCCCCTGTTTAGCTTGTTTCCTGTCTCTTGGGGATTTTTGCTGATGGATGTCCAGACTCTTAAAAGCTGGTATTTCAAGTATTTTGCCCATGTTTTGGTTGTTTTAGTTAGGATAAATCTGGTCCCTCGTGCTTTGTCTTGGTTGGGTAGAGTAATAATCAATTTTGTATTCTTTACACTTTAGTGAGATTTCAGCAACATCTTAGGAAAATTTATAAAATAATCTTTAGGCACTAATTATAACTTCAAATAAAAGCAGAAAGTATCGTACAGCATCCATCAAATAGGAGTATCTGAGCATATAGTTATTGTACTGAAAAGGTCATAGAGTCATGGTGGGAATATCTGGTTCTTGAACCCAATATCCCATTGATTAACTTGTGATTTTTTAAGATTTTTCTTCATCTTTAATTTTCTTCTTTACATGATTATGTTATTATTTAATTAATGTTATTATTATTATACTTATACTATTTTGTTCACAGAGTTGTGACAATCATTGTAACAGTATATATAAAATTACTTTGAAAAATCAACATTTTATGCAATATGAAATCTCTTTAAAAGTTTTTAAGTTTAATTTTATAAATATTTAGGAAAAGATTTTTTTCAGTATATGTATATTTCCATCTATACATCTATATGGCTTTAATGTTTCACAGGAAAAGCCCATAATATGAAAATGCAAAAATATAATATAATATTATATATATAAACTATGTATATTATATTTATAATATATTATAAAATTATCATGTAATAGTAGAAAACATTTGCATTTAATTAATTTGAAATTACATAGATTTCTCTTCTTTTTTATACATACATTGTTCCATTTCAGGATTTTGTCTACAAAATTCAATAGGGATTAAATTAAAGATAAAACAGCATGAAATAGCATTAGAAAAAGCAAAATAATGCCATATTTAAATGACATACATTTTTATGGTATTGATTCCAAATTGTGGAGCCTATTGCTTTTAAAAGCATAACTTCAAACACAATACTAAATTTATTTTAAATATAACTATAGAATTACTGAGAGGAATCTTTCCCCATTTGTATCAAAGATGAAAGATGATTTGTGATAATGCATAGGCTATTTTCCTGTCATCATAATTGGACTTATTCACAAACTGAATTAACAACAGAGAGATGATCAGGGAGCCTACCCATTGATATCTTATTATACATATTACTAGGGATAAAAATTTTAGATATCAGCTTATACTGTTAAAGTACTTTTACTTTCATAAAATGCCATATGCATTTTTATTTTTATGTGAATATATTATTGTAAGATAATGGAATACATTTATTCTAATTTGGCAAACTAAGGGCAAAATTTTGACTTCGTAAGACTTATTCATCACATTATTTGCTTAAATTAATGCTCATGTTAAGATCTACCAAACCCAAGGAATTCTGTGTGTGAGTGGGACAAATCTGAATTGAGGTGCTGGTTCCATTAGTAGTATTTCCAGATAAAATACAAGATGCTCAGCTATATTTGAAATTCAGATAAACAATAAATAATTTTTGGCATGTGTATGTTCCATGCAATATGTGAATCAGACTGAAAAATAATCATGTTTTAAAATCTGAAATTCAAATGTATCTGGGCATCCTATAGTTTTATTCATTAAACCTACTTATCATTCATTAATCACCAGCTGATTGCCAATCTCCATTGTTCATTGACTATTTTAGTCACTGGATTTAAGTTATTCCCCCCTCCCAAACTGGTTCTTTCTTGGTAATTTCAAGACCCCTAAAGACATTATTTCCAATACTTTGTTCTCTTACTTCCTTGATGTCTTTTCTGCTAGTGATCTTGGATTCTATTACATTAGCTACACTTTTTATATGAATATATTCTAGACTTGAACATTTTGAATTTATGGACTCTTCCATAATCTTTAATTTCAAGTAGTCTGCTCTCCAGCTAACACATCCTATTTTTCTAGTTTACCTCTTTGAAGATCCCAACTCCCACATTTGCTCTTTTTTATTCCACTGGATCCACCATTCCTTGCTTCAACTACCATTTTATTACCTTCATTCTTCATGCTCTAAACCTTATTTAAAGTGTATCACAGTCCTTTTATGGCTGTACAGAATTATTGTTACATGGAACCAGACTACTCAGACTTAAAGAGCCTTTTCCTACCATCACCATTTATTAGCTGTAATCTTCAATATTTACTCAGTATTTCCCTCTCAGTTCACTGTAAAAATGACAATAATAATATTTAGATGTACCACATCAGGTTATTGTGGCAAGTTAATAATTAATGTGAAGTGCTTAGAATAGTTCCTTCCTGGTACATAATATACAGTATAAAGTCAGCTTTTGTTATCATCATCATCATCAGTGCCAAATTGCCCTTGCTCACACTCTAAAGTCATTTGTCCATGAAATTTTTTGAATCCAACTGTGCTTTGTATATGGATATAGAAAATATAGAAGTTTCACTTCACTTGTCCAAGATTCATTCTAGCTTTGTTCACATCTTTTCCTTTCTCATCAACCTCAAATAGCTCTCCACACTCTTAGATTCTACTTCACTGAGACAATGGAAGTAGAAGAGAGCCTCCACAGATTTGCAGCCATGACTCCCAGCCTTGGATCCTGCCTCCCTCCCCTGCCAGCCTCATCCTTACAGTTTCTCAGGAGAAAGGCTTTAGCTCCTACTTTCTTTTCTAATTGCCTATTTTTTGCATGAAGCCCTGAAGATACATAAACATAAAAAAGCGAATTTACTTAATCTTTAGTTTTGCAATCTAGAAAATATACATGGTTACAAATAATAGTATTTACCAAACATGTTGGGGAGAATTAAATCAATGATACATGAAAAAGGCTGACCACAGAGACAGATGTAAATATTAACAATTATTTGCAGCTGTTTTTACTCTTAATATACTTCTTTCTTCTTTCTCCATGAAATAGATTCAGACTATGGTAATGCAGACACATACAAATATGCACCCAAATATAAAATACAATGAGTTTACATGTCATTCATGTACGTTAATGCAAAATGTGCTATTTGTCCTAGTTCTTGTTGAACTCTTTATGTGAGGTTCATTTGAGGGGCACCTAGAGAATTTCATCTTGAGAAGTGCTGTAGTATGGTGCTAAGAGCTCAACTTGAGCCAGACTTTTGGAATGTGAATTTGACATTCACCATTACTTTGGAAACTTACTTGAACCCTATGCTTCTCTTCTCTCATCTGGAACCTGACAATTATATACTTGTGTGTGTGTGTGTGTGTGGTGCTAAGGATTGAACCCAGTGCCTTGTGCATGTGAGGCAAGTACTCTACCAACTGAGCTCTATCCTCAGCCCTGGAACATGGCAATTATAATAGTACCTCCTCACAAGGCCGTTTATTTATTTCATATTTGAGTACTGTGTCATGCAGTGAGGGACATTGAGTAAGTGCTTTATAAGTATTATCTTTTTTGTTTCTATTTTAACAAAGTGATCTTCTCCAAGAAGAATCCAAGGATTAAATTCAAAGAACTGTGTCAGAGCTCAACTAGTGTAATGGTCAATGCATATAGGAATAGTTTTTCATAACTTCAAAAATACGAATCACAGTATGATTTTGCCCCATTTTTTAGTATATACATATTTCAAAACAAAAACAAAGTGATTTTATCAGCGCTTTAAGTGTGTGGCATGTAATTACTAACAATTACTACTTTCATTCATCCAAAAAAGGTGTTAAACACTATTCATGTGCTGTGCACAGAATTTTGGATGGGATACAATGGCTCATAAGCTGCAGTACTTCTTCCTTTTGATGATGGTATTGCTATAGGCCCACCCACTTCTTTTCTTTATGATACCCATGTTGGATTAATGCTTGGATAGTTTTGTGGCACTGTGGGATGTCAGTTTCTAGTAGGCCTTGCAACAACACTGAAAGGCACTGGATAAATGTGAGAGTTTGCTTATGTTTTCTCACACAATTCCTTCATAACTTATCAAATCTAATTTGATCTCCCTTCCACTGAGGTAGGAGAGTGCCAAAGAGTGGAAATAAATCTGGGAGAAAAAAACCTCTTCACCATGCTGTCCCAGTTGAATATTTTGCATCTTACATGGGCAGGTTTCAAGTGGAACTGCAGATTGTGTGTCTGAGCCCAAGACCAGGCAGCTTTCAGGTACCTGAAGTCAGGTGTAGGCAGTCAAATGCTGAAGGAAGATGATGTTCAGCATCTGGCCGTTGAACAAGTATCAATGATTCACTTTCTTACCTAAGTGTAAAACTCTTAAATATGCCTCCCAAACTGTACTGAAGAGAAAACAAGAACTAAAGAAATTGAAGAACATTTTGCTGATAAGTAACTAGAAGAAAATTAACTTCATTTTGTTAAGTATTTGTAACAAATAAGTGTAAGTTAGTTATATCTATTCTTGCATCTATAACACTGTGAAATTAAAGAATATGCTGAATTTTTCTTCAGAGCAGGTAATATGCTGTATTTTTATTTTGACTATAAAGACACATTTTATTATCATTTAAGAGCAAATTCCTCCTCTCATCAAATACATTTTTTTAGAAATATCCTAAAATATCAATCAGACTTTAGAACACTTAATGAATTCCACTTCTGCTTTCTTTTTAGCAAGACACTTTTATGTTTTATTCAGAGATCCAAGTTCATAATTTCAGAGTAAAACTTTACATCTTTCACAATGGAAAATTAAGATTGTAAATCTGCCATAAATTTAGATGATATGATTTTGGAGGTCATAGATTATATTTTTTCTTTTGAGAAAACAAATGTATCATGTGACAATGGAGGGCTCCAGAAATCGAACCCTAGTGGTTTTGTAGTTCAAGTTCATGGGGAGGCCTGTAGGAACAACCAGGAGAGTTTTGCCTTGTGTGTTACTACTCATTCACACATTCTGTCTCCTTCATCAAAGAGCTGGGTGGTATCTGCTTCACTTCATGACCTCCAGTAGATAGAATACACATGAGGTTGGTCTCAGACTCCTCATATGTGTGAACACATTGGTAATCTTCCATGATGTTTCTTGGTAGGAGTGTCTCAAATAATCATGCTCTGTTAAATACTTAGCCATGTATTTTCACATAAGTTTATTTTCTTTTCTTTCCTATTATTTGCAGATAAAGCTATATTGTTTTTAGAATAAGAAATGGTTTATGATTAATATCTTTAGATAAATGTAAATAGATATTTCAAATTTGATCATAGCTTTCTTTGTGAGATTTCCAAGATGACAGCCCCTTATTTTTACTTAAATCTTCATGTACTCTGACCAAGTTTAAAAATTTGAGTTTTAGCATATGTTTTTTTTTCTGGCAGAAATTTGATGCATAATATTTTAAAGGACATTTTTCCATTCATAAGCCTATTCTCATTTGTTATAACCTTCACTTAGAGTGAATATGGTTTTTTAAAAACTTTGGTCCTCTGTTTGTAGAGTGTGAGACATCTATTATTTATGAAATATTGGTGTTTTTTCCCCTGAATTGTCTTGAGAAAATAATGTTCTCTTACTCAGAAAAAAAGTCCTTTTGAGTGGAGTATTCTTACAGAAAAATCATTATATCCACATATGTTCATAAGATACACTATTAAATTGAGCAGTCCCATCACATGTAAGCTTCAGATATTGTTGCTTTAATGCATTCCCTCACTACTTTGATAAAAGCCTTAAGATGTTGCCACTAGTTCTTTGATGATTTCCTCTGATGTTACAGTACCTCTCTTTTTTTTCTCCAAAAAAATCTGTTTTGCATAAACATGAGAAGTCAAGGCAGTTTGAATTAAAGAGTAAAGAGATTCAAGTTTTAGCAACAAAAGTACATATATTTGTGAACAATTCTCCCACACATTATAGTCATCGCTTTCTCAATGTAAGGAAAGTTTACTTTGGATTGCTAGAAAATATGAACCATTAGCTTTAAAAGAAGTCCAAATATGCCATTCAACTTTATAATTTTGAGATTTATTCAGCAATGTCCCCATTGAATTAATGAGATTTGTTAATGGAATTTAGAGAGAGAGGAGTCATATTGACTTAGATATTGACTTATTCTGATTCATTTTCTCCACTGTCCCTGTCTGACTTCCGAATGAATCTTTCATTGTGTTGGATGAATGCTTTTTAAATGTTTAGTTCTAACTTATAAATACTTTTGTGGCAATTATGTTTGATTAAAAGCCATTGTAGAATATTTATAAGCCCAAAGTTAAGTTTAATATTCCTGTGGGGGTAAACTTGTTAACAAATTAATCATGAACTCAGATTTGTCCATTGTGACTATGAAGTTCTGCTTTCAACTAAACACATATAATTCAGGATTAAATAATATCAGCTGAACTACTCTAAACTTACTTGTTATATACAGTGGTGCCTATCTCACATTAGTTCTTTTTGTATCAATATCTAGTTAAAGTCATCTATACTGTTTTTCATTTAATAGTTTCATCTTCGTATACAATGCAATCCTTCTAATGCTTGTGCTGTATTATATATTTTTTAAAGCCAAGAATGTTCTTCCATGGCTCTATTCTAGGAAAGAATGTCATCCTACCAATTCTCAGTGGTACCTGTGGGATTGCCTTTATTCCATTGTGCTAAAATGTCATTTTCACTTTGCTACCTATACTCTGTGAATTGATAATATAGACATCTAAAATCAAACTATGTCTGATATTTTCTCCTGTGTTTTTCTTTAAGGTTAGTAGGCATCACTTCCGCTATTGTTCCTCCCCTGTCACACCTGTTATGTTTCTTTAATGCCAGATTTGCAGCTTCGTGTTAGGTTGCAGTAGAAGGTGAACAGTTGTAGGTCTGTATACTATGTGAAAGAGAGAGATGTCTCACCCTTTTTGTTTTGGAAACTGGCTGAGCTTGCAGTGCTGTTTGGGAGGGGCTACAGTCACCAACAGCCAAGTTGTCAAAATTCTGTGTGTGTGTGTGTGTGTGTGTGTGCATGCACATGTGCCCTTTGTTTAAGAACTGTCATCCAAAATAGACTGTAACAAGGACTATAGAACCTGTGAGATCTCTGGGGTTTCATTGTCTGTTGAATCCAATGAAGTACAGTTTTCTAGATGATTAGGAAGGTCTGCATGCGATAGAAAAGAATCATTGCCAAGCACACCATTACTTGCCATACGTTTTCAGGTATACCACCATGATCACTGCTGGCCAGCTTTCATTTTCTCTTGTTTAAAATGGAAACCTTTAAAGGGGTTGAATTTTGCAATATTCTAGCTTCATAATTTCTGAAGTTTGTTACCTGGTTTTTGTTTTTTTGTGTGTTTTTAAGTCACTGCATTTCATGATGTATGCAAATGAAAGTTCCTGATGCTTAATACCATGCCCCAAATTACTTGAAACTTCAGTTGATATTTGAACAGAGCTGTGCTTATATTCTATGCTAGTTGGTTTGCTTTCTCTCACATTGTATATATTTTTTGGATATATATGTTGGGTATATTTTTTCTTTTTATGCCTTCTTCCCTTTCTTCATTAGTTGTCATCAGCAAAATGAAGGAAAATATTTCATGTCAGAAATGTAGCACATGCAATTGTATATTAAATGTTAAGGCAACTCACAGCTCACACCCAGTGTGAGTATGCTTACTAAGGCTAGTCTGGACACACACATTTGTTTACGTTTTGGGAAATATTTCAGTTAGCAAGTTTAATGGGTCCTTTATATCTCAGTGTCAGGACAGAAGATAGATACTGGAAACATTAAATAACTATCCTGGGAAATTAAGTATTAACATTCCCTTGGTGGAAACCTCTACCTAATATGAATGCATTCCATTTTAAATTTCCTAAGCCATGACAGTATATCTAATCTATTTTGCTATTTGAACTCTGTCAAAATAAAAGTGAATAACTACAATGTTAATTCTTATATGAAAGCAGAAGCCATATATGGAGTATGGAAAATTAGCGTTAAACTGTATCAGATGCGTCCCAAGCGAGGGAATGGGTCTGGGAAAGTGGTTCTGAAAGTGGGAAGCAGTTTTCAATAGCCATGATGTTAGCAGCCAGGCATTGTGAGTGTGCGTCTGCACATTTGCACTTGCCAGATTGCATGTCTTTGATCCAGACACCCAAAGTTGACAATTGCAGCACTGTACAATTCAGACATTATAATACATTCTGAATCTGGGGAGAGAATAAATAAAAATGGAGCAAATAAAATGCAATCAGAAGAAATAATATTTAAAAATCAAGTTTTTATAATTTGTTTTATGTATTCCTATAAAAATTTAAGGGACAGGATATCTCAACTGCTGATATGGGTCTTTATTTTGGCTTCTCTATTCAGAGTTCAAAGATTACATTTTATGGGATAAAAAACTTGTTAATAGAAAATATTAATCTTTATTGCTGTCTATATATATTCACTTTTAAAATTAGGAATAAGAACAAATCATTCCTTAGATATTATCCATAAAAGAAAAAAATGCTATTCCTGCCAATACACTCATTTTATTTAGATTTACTGACAAGCTTCATTGATATTCTGTGAGCTTTTAATTTTCTTCTGTTTTATTCCCACAAAATGAGCCGAAAAGTTTCTCACTGCCATAGACACATGCTGTCACCAGCAGTATGAGTTATCTCTAAGAAAATATTTCAAACTTTAGTCTATTCTTTGTCCAGGTCACAACTAGATTTTTTTTTTTTTAGATCACTGCAAATTACTTCTATCTTACTCAAGGAATAAAGGAATATTATTCTATTTCTCTCTTTTCTTCTAATTTTACTTGTCATATTGCAGTTTTATTATAGTTAAAAATATCCACCAGAATTAAAAAGTAAAATGAGAATTGAGCATTGATGATTCTTTCATACGCAAGGGCATTTTTAGCCTCTAAAGCAATAAAACACTAAAAAATGAGAGACATGGAAAAATACTTTTGCATATTTCTTCTCTCTTTCTGATATTATACCCTTTCCAGATTTTCCTCCTTTCTAAATAATTGCATTGCTATTGTTATCATAGTTTCCCTGGAAAAACTTCATATTTTCTTGTAGCAAAATTTGTATTTGTACAATGTCTTTCTCATATTTCTATACTCCTCTGAAAGATGACAATTTCCTCCTTTCAGATAGATTCTGGAAAGAGTATTGGCACAGATATTAACAAAAAATCACAATACTCACATATACACAGAATTTTTCTTTTATTTTAGTTTTATCTCTAATTCATGACTATCAAAATTATTGTTGTTTTTAACTGTTTATCTACCTGCTCCATCCCCTCTTCCTGTAACTCCTCTCTAATCTCTTCTTTATTTCTATTTTTATTTTCAGTAAAATGGTTAAGAATAAAGCTGATAGTTTATTCAAAGGACCAAATTTGTTTGTCATATAACATTATGGAAGAGCTTATCTTTACTAAAGAATAAGTCTCTGGGAAAAGTTATGTTGGAAGACTATTAGTAGGGTGGGAAAGCAATTGGTCGTAATAAAAAAATAAATCAAGTTCTCTCTTCTTAGCATAAAGTAGACTTGCATGCTAATTTCCTTTGAAGCAGTCATAGCCAATAAATGATGAATAGAAGTGATGGATGCACTTTCAGCAGGAGCTTTGAGAACGGGCTTATGGTTCTCCACATCATTTTCTATCTCAGTTATGTTGAAAGCTTATTTGTAGATAAGACAGATCCTCCATTGTCTTGGGTCCTTGAGTAGCAATGTGAGTTAGAACTGCCCACCAATCTACATAAGACCTGTTGAGTATGAAATATCATTTTATTTTCAAATACTTGGTGTTTTTTGGAGTTGTTTGTTATGACAGCATATCCTTTCTTTCCCTGTAGAGAGAACAACTGCACAATTTTAGCAGGTTATTCTAAAATTTAGGAAGCTACAGCGTCAATCATAAGAGATGCCATCTCATTTGAAATATCCTAACAATTCAAAGGAAGAAACTCTGCATTTATTTGTTTTATGAATAACATGTTGTCAAGTCTGAATATAGCATGCTCAGATTAGATACCAGAGTCCATAAAATACTTTTGACTTCTGGAATTTTGCATATAATCCTCCCCTTCCCATTTTTAATATATCTCACATTAAGATTTCATTATCTTCCAAATATAAATGCCTTTGGGAGGGAGGCTATTTTAAGTTTTACCAGCCATTTATACCTTAGTGAATAAGGTATGTGAAAAATTAGAATGTTTTCTAAAAATAGTTATCAATAATGGCATATAATGGGGAGATGACAAGGGAACCACAGAAACTGCCTGGAAAAAGGGAAAAGGACACAGAGATTGTATGTTAAAGACAAATTTTGTCTATTTCAAAAGTTTTGGATGGACTAGTTCTTTGTTTAATATTCTAGTGCATGTCAGAATTAAATATAAGCTCTGGAGAAATCTTAATGTCCTTGGTATCATGATAGAAGTATTAAATTATATCAATGCCTGAAACATTTCTAGACTCCTTATTCTTCAAAACTGAGTCGTTGGGGGACAAAAAACTTGAGAAAGTTATGTGATTATTTTTGATTGATTTTATCTTTTCTCATAGAGCAACAATAAGCACATGTACTTCTGCTAACACTGGTGAGAGATTGAAGAGTTGATGTTTCTGAAGTTCACTAAGGTGGATGAAAAGCATTTAGAAGTGAAAAACTACCATTATTATACTTGTATAGTGATATTATACAAGTGATACTATACAAGTATAATAATGTGACATTATATAGTGACACTATACAAGCTCTATCACTATACTTGTATAGTGATATCCTGGTGTCCTTGTAGGACACCACAACTGAACAAATTGTTGGTTAAAAAAAGACATTTTTGGGGCATGAGACTCTCAACATCTCATGAACAAAATCAGTTGTCATTAAAAGGATTTTTACCAATGATCTTTTATTTTTGGAACTTCTGCGAAAGCAATCTAAAGTAACAAGGAAGATGCTGGTTTTCCTTGAAGGTTAATATTAGATCTTCTTATTTTCTTTTTACTACATTCTGTGTCCATTTCCAAAAGTGCATTAGCTACCACTTGGCACAGATAATTTTTCCCATATAATTTGTTAATACTTTTAACTTAAACATTATTTATTATCGATTGTTGTCATAGTGGCCAAAATTATGTTTGGCCTTGGAAACGATCCTTATTTTCACAGCATTTCTCATTTCAATATCCTATGCTTTCCCCAAATCCAGTTTCAAGAAACACAATCTTTTTGTCCTGACAGTCTTTGGTCACTGTAAAATACATATTATCCCATTAATTACTGTTTTTATATCATGAACTAATTTAAGCCATGGGTAATTTATCTTTAAAAAATCTATTATATTTTTTATACATCATGTACAACCAGAAGAATGAGAAATTATACACCATTATATATGATGTATTAAAGTGCATTCTACTGTCATGTATAACTAATTAAGACAAATAAAAAAATTTAAAAAAATCTTTTAGATTTTAATCTCCTTGAGGGTAAGACTGTCTTTATATACCTAGTACATGGCATATTTTTATGAAATATTATTTTTTAAAAATGAATAAATAAATATGGTATTAGTGTGATGATGAGGTTTGTGTCAAGGACATTAAAGCTTAACATATATGGTCTACTGTGTGATATGGCTGATTCTAAATAACTGACATATAAGCCATTGGTTTTGGGTCTATATTTTCATATCTCCCTATGAGTTAGCTTTCTGCCACTTTAACAGGTACCTGAGATAATCAACTTACAAGGAGAAAGATTTATTTTGGCTCTCAATTTTATAAGTTTCAGTCCATGATTGGTTGGACCTGCTGCTTTTAGGCCTGTTGTGAGGGATTTCATGACAGGAATGCATGGCAGAGCAGAGCTGACCTCCTTGTGGCTGGAAGTGAAAAAGAAGAGAAAGGAACAGGGGTCTCAAGATCCTCTTCCAGGGCACACCCTTAGTGCCCAAAAACCTTCCACTGAGCCTCACGTTTTGAAGTTTCCATCACCTCCTAATAGGTAAAATTAGGACCTGGGAATTAATGTTCTCTTCTCTTGGAGGCAGTCTGCAGGCAGTGACAAATAGCTTTTAGGGAATGTAAGTACCCTAGTTCCTTTGCTTTTTCCCTGAGATATGTCTGAAGCATGTATTTTATGTGATTTTTCAGTGTGATAACACTAAGTTAGAACTACTAATCCAAAGAAGGAAATGGTATGGTTCAATTCAGTAATAAGTATTTTTTTTTTTAGGTAAGAAAACAAACAAATAAGGAAAAATGTCTGTATTACAGTATAATAATCATCAATATATGTTTTAAGGCTATTGAAAAACTAATTTCCCAATTTTTGTTTTGTCAAATTTAAAAAATAATTATTTCCTTAGAAAGGCTTAATATTGACTCAGAAGACTGAGACAGAATTACAAGTCTGTCTGGGCAAACTTAATGAAATCATGTCTTAAAATAAAAAATAAAAAGGGCTGAGGATGTGGCTTAGTGGTGTCCCCTTAGTGTGTCCCCTAGTATCACACATAACACAAGTAAAGGTTTAATATTTAGGTGGCCAAAAGTTTTCTTTAGTGATATTTTCTCCACTCTGTTGGTTACAAATTAAACAATCAAATATTTTTCTGAGTAATGTTTTTAAATTTTCATATTTAAATTTGTAAGATTTTTGAAATTGAATTTTTTAATATAGTATGTACAATCTCATTCTGTCTCTCTCACACACATCAAATTATTAGCTACTTGACCTAAAAAATATATTAAGGAATACATTAGTCTCTTGATACTGTAAAGTACAACTTTGAACATGTAATAAATTTCTAAAAATGTGAAATGTTTGAGTTTTCTATTTTATGCCAGTAGTGAACTGTTTTAATTAGCGTAGCTTTACAATGCAGGTAGCATCTCATTGCTCAAGTCTTTCCTATTAATTATTTTCAAAATATTTTGACATGACCTTTAATTTATTCTTCTTGGTAAATATTAATAAGCATAGAGTTTTGGTGAATTTTATGTTGAATTTGTAATGTTTTGTGGGATAAAAACATTGACATTAGTATTTATAATAATGAATAACCAGTGCTCATGTTGAAAATACATGAAAATATATGCCAATGGATGACACAAATGATAATAAAAATTAGAAATCTCAAAAGCTTAATTGTGTATTTTTTTTTATTGTAGGAAGATAAAATATTCTTGGGCAAGAAAAAAATTATCTTGAAGTCATTTTGAGAGCAAAATCAAATGCTTTTATTATGTGAATATGGAAAATTTAATTACATTAAGAAAAAAATCAAAATCTGTTAATACTTTACACAAAGTACAATTATTAAAAAATAAAACATAGTGCAGGTCAGTTTGTTGAGGAAACGTTACTCATGAAACAGCATGTTGCAATGAATGTGGGATCTTAGTCCAGTTTGATAATAACCTTGTACTGCTTGTATATATTCTGGGAAAAAATGTTAATTATGGGGCAATAATGGTATCAACGGGAGTTTCTACAGTGGTGTGGCCACTGTAGAGTCGTTTTGTTGGAGTGCTATTTCTCAAATTAGCAGCATATTTCAGATAAAGAAAGGAAGTCGCCTTAACTTGAAACTGCTGTGTCATTTCTTCTTCCTTAACTGAAATTCCAACCAGGGTTCAGGAAGTGCCCTAATGAGCCACTTCTCTTTTCTCTTTCCTCAACTAAGTGGATTCCAACCAGTCCAAACTATTCATTACTCATGATCATATCATTTACTCCGGTTGTCTCTTTGGGCACAGCGCTTGTGTTATGGGAAGAGGGATTATAATTTGATGCTGTTTGTAGAGGTGATTACACTGATAGAATCCAATCAGTGCTGGTAGGTAACTAAACTGACAGGTTAATTTTCTGTACTTTAAACAAACTATGAAGACAAGTCTAATCAATACCTATTTTACTTTGCTGTGTGTAGCTTGCTTATAATTATGATTTCATCTTGTGTGATGAGTAGGGATCAGGATGTTAGAGTAGTCAAGCTGTGATTTGCTATATAATTTGGGTAAAGTATAACAGAAACTCTATTAATGTCTTATTTTAATCAAGATGTAGAAATCACTGTTTTAGTTCATGGTAACCAAAGGAATTTCTTCTGATGGTTTAATATTCTCAGATATTTACTAAATTGAAATATGATTTAACATCTTATTGCCTCATGTTATTTTATGAGTAAATGTTAATTTCTATTTGCACTCTAGAAATATGTATTTTATTGGCTTTTTTCAAAGTACGAAAATATAACTTCTGTTCATAGAAGTATGAAATAATACCAGTGTGTTAGCATATGTTCTTTTTCTAGAGATCAAAAATTATTCTGGTATTTTATACATATATAGATTCTAACAGTTTGTTTAAGAGATTTGAAGTAAACTAAAGCAATTACTTTTTAAACTAATATGTTTTCATTATAATAATTTAAAAAGTTAGAGTAGGGTTTAAAGATTATTTGTATATCTTTATATACATATATACATTCATATATGTTATACATATATATTTTGTTTAAATCAGTTATTATTCTATACTTTTCATATTGTCTCAGAATGTTTTATTAGGAATAGAAATTTTGAGAAAAATAATAAACCTGAGGTAATCTTTAATTATTCTTGTGTAGCTATTAGTAACTTATTTACCAGAAAATTCATTTAACATTAATAGAGTTAAAAATAACCTTGATGACTTCCCTGTTCAGAGACTGTCAGCAAAGCAAAGTGAAACAAAATATGGAATTTATTATCAAGATTATTCAGACAATTCTGTTTCACTTGTATTTTAAATGAATCAGAGTATTGTTTTGTACTTATAAATAGCTTTTGAACTAATATTAAATATTTTAATTTTTTTGGTGGAAGCTACCTTAAATAGACCAAACTTCATCGTTTCTGTTTTGAGCATTAAAAGGCCTTTAGAGCCAGAAAAAAATGGAGTATGTTTAATGTTCATATGGTCTATTTTATTGGATTTGATTTTTGTTATAATTTTTCAATTTTCAGTTTCATTCCAAAGCTGTAAAATAGTGTAATGTATGAGTACATTTAGTTGAACTGAAACTTAAAGTTGATGTCAAAAATGAAACTTTTTTTTAAAAAGTCAGCTTAATTTTGGTAACTGAGGCACAAATGTTTAACTTTTAGATAGCCAGATGATTATTAGATGTTTAAATATAATGGAAATTTTTAGAATAAGTAAACTTTTCAGAAATTGTAGTAATTAGTATAGTGGAAGTAGAAAATAATTTTGAAAAGGGTTGGATGGTCAGAAAGGAGAAATAAGGAAAGGAAAAACTGAAAGAAACAAAATGTTCTTATACCATGGCTTCAAGTAAACTCAATGAAATATGATTCAAATGGAATTATGACATGTATTGACTTAATAAACATTGCATACACGTGGAAAATCCATCATTTAATCTTTCACACATCACTGCACAAATAAAGCTTCTGAAATCAGTTAAACATTCCAGATTCTTCATGGAGATAAACTCTTATAGTCAAAAACACTGGATTAAGAAATGGAGCAAGTTGTAGAAAGGCAATATTTACAAACAGCGATTTGTTATTTTGGACTGTTTGGCAACCAAGCAAGTGTAAAATATAGCTGCTGCTAAAGTTTTGCTGGTGATATTTACTAAGATCATGGAGAAGCATATGTGAGACATTGAGCAGTAGTAATGACAAACATCTGCAAAAATACAACCTATGAAGAGAAAGGTTAACAGTGGGTTTGTAGGAAAGGAAAAACAAGCAGTAAAAAATTAATACAAAAGTATATTTTACAGAATTGTGAAACACCAATCAAGGAATCTGTGGGCTATGGGTGTTTGAAGAAATATCAAAGTTTGGTAGACAAATTAAGCCTAGTTGATGATAGATGGTTTTGTAATTTTATTAAATTGGGACACACCTTGGCCACTTCTCAACAACAACAACACAACAACAACAACAGTAGTAGAAAAGAGGTAGTTTATGTTAAACATTAAGAATATTAAGGAATTCATATAATGAAAAAGTAAAATACTTGTGAAATATCCTTAGGTAATCAGTTTTAAGAATGGACTCTTCAAGTAGAGAAAATTCTTGTTCCTAATTTATTAATTGCTTTCAGGATCCAGGGACATTGAGCCTGATGATATTAAAGACCATGAGATTGCATTTTTCTTTTATCTTTCAGGTTTGAAAGAATAGGTAAAAGTTTGATCTCACAAAGATCTGTTTGATCTATTTTTACAGAATATATCTAAGGGAGGCAATTGAAGGAAATGAGTCTAGGAAGTAGAGGTGGACTTTTGATAAGGATTTGAATGCCCCCTGTTTGTTCCCAAGAGTTACCATGGAAGAGTGTTTCCAGATCATCTTTCACATTCTCTGAAATATTTTCTTTCTCCTTGCTTACAGAAATAGACTGTATTCATCTTTCTTTCATCAGGCCAGACTTCTTCCATCATCCCTTTTTTCTATATTTCTTCCTCACAATCATGTTCCAAATGCAGATTATTGTATGCAGATGTATAAATTAAGTTCTGGTAGATATTTGTCTTCCTTTAGACGTATTTCCACCCAAGTAAGAATGGAAGCCAGGTTATCTGTTTAATGAGTTATTTAGTTCTATACTTTATTCCCCCTCTTTGCTAAGACTCATTTTATCAAGCATCTTTCCTGATTCTCTAAAAACCTAGGTCTACATCTATTATCCTGGCAATTGGTCTACAGCAGGTCATGATCTCCGCTATTTTCAACAGGGAGTTTCTCAGCAGTTATGATGTTTACCCTCTCTGCTCCCTCTGAGCCTGTGTAGATGCAAATATATTTGAATTTACTAAACCTTCTGCAACAGAAGTTTTGTCAGCAGCATTTTCACTACCAGACTTTAAATTTTAGTAAAATTCTGAGTTTTTCCTTAATTAATCTTAAGAGACATCCATTCCTTTATTCATGCTTTTAAATATTTCTCTGCACTTAGCCAATCACTTTCCCTCTTCTCTATATACGATTGTTCTTCATATCTGCAAGGCATTTTTTCACATGAAGGATGATTTGTCCTTTCCATGAGATTTACACCTATCATTAAAGACAGTTTCAATAAGTATATTCAACTTATTTTTAGTTTTCTCAAAATTTAAAATTTCTGTTTTTTTTATGGCATTTTTATTAGCCTTTTAACACTTCTTATGACTACTTAGTGATATAATGTTTGGAAAACCCTGAGCCTATCTACCCTTAAGCTGAGTAGGGAGAACCAGTGGGTGATTCTTCCCAGTGAGGTAAATAATGACACCATTTTTCTAAAGAATGCAGAGAATATATAATTTTAACTTATTAATATGTATGAAAATTTAGTTAAGTTGAAAGTAAATAAATAAAGGAGTGCACCTGGTGTTAGGCTAGGTCCTGAAGATGTTCAGATGCCCAAGATATGGCTCAGGAATTTCAACAATTAATTGTAGGGACCAGCATATAATAAAAGTACATGTGAATTCTCTGTGAGTTTGGGGGTATGAGAAGGATTCAAAGAGATGATGGTAAAGCATGTCTTGAAAATAAGTAGCTATTCTCTAGGCAGGAAAATAGTGGGAGAAAGATTTTAGACCAAAAGACTAGCATGTGCAGAGTTTTGAGGAGCATGGCACATTCAAAGGTCCTTGAGCAGAGCTTGGGCCATTGTGGGGATTAACATGAAGTAAGTCCAGAAAGAGAAGGTGGTGACAGACCAAGGAGCACTATGCTTTTAAGAGTGGTAGGACTTTAACAAGAATAACAGCTTGATCTACTTATGTGTTGGCAGGATCTCTCTGGCCCTTACCATTTAGAAGATTAATTGGAAGACGAAAGACTGTAATTATTAGTTTAGATTTTCATTGATAGAGTGCTCCTGAATCTACTTTAAAGGAGCAAAGGCATGTGTGTGCATGTGTGTGTGTTGTCTCTGGGTAAAACCTTGCAAAGTAAGTATACCTTTTGGCAAGAATAGGGTGCATTTGCTGAAAATATGACAGAACTTACTTCATGACAGACTCAAAGGTGACAAACGGTGACATTTTCCACTGGAGAAATAATAGTTTAAACTGAACATGGATTAGTTCCAAAACCAGTGACCCAAGCCAATATGTGCAAATGATTCAGTGATTTCTTTGTGGTTGCTTGGCTCAGTGTTGATGGAACACTCTGAAATAGGAAGTCAGAAGTTCAGCACTTTCTGCTTGCTACCAACTTGCCATGTGACTTTGAATAATTCTGTCTGTGTTTGTAGGCGTTTTTCCTGAGAATTTTAAGTTGAGTTAGTATCTAGTATGGAGAGTGAAGTTTTGAGGCTTGGACTGAGATTAAAGGATGAGGAATCTGGTTGTGCTTAAATTCTGCTCCTGTACCAGAAGAGTTGTTCTGAATCTGTTTCCAGGAGATCATCCTTATGTTGGACATAGGAGCTCTAGGATTGGAAATCTAGCTCATAGCACAAGGAAATTCTCTTGTCCTCCCTATGAGGCCTTGACTCCATGTCTCTGACACATTTTCCTAATAAGAAACAAAACAATGACCAACGTCTCATACATCTGGCCTTCTCCCCCTCAATATCATCTCCTATTAAAACTGTCTTAGTGTATTCTGCCTTAGGAAAGAGTTTACAGAGAAAAAGGAAATAGAGAAAGAAGCAACTCTGCATAATTTGTGAAGTAACTGTTAATTTGCCTTTTGTTCATAGGACATTTTTACCTTTCCATATTTTCTCAAAATCTATTCTCAATTACTTTGCATTTTCACTGGTTTGCATTCGAAACCTGGTTGTACTAAGTTGTCTCCAAATTCCCTCGGATTCTTCCCACTGGATACAACCCATGAGATGGAAGACAAAGCTTTTGAGCATTTCTTTAAGTATATCTGTCTAAAGGTGAAACAAATAGCAACATCAACAAACTTTCAAGCAAGGTTATTCCAGAATGTGCTAATTTATAAAATAAGTAAGTAAACAAGCTAAAATAATAAGTCCTTTGTTATAGGATAAAAAAGAAACCCTGAATGTTAACTACTCCTGCTTGCATGGCAAATTTTCTTAGAAGGGTTTTAGTGAGTATCAAAATCAGCTACATTTCATGAAATCCTCCTTTCCTTTGCTCTTCTCAGGTGATAATAGGGAACATGATTAGACTCTATTCACGTACTAGGGTTTTTTGTGTATCGCTTCATTTGAGTCTGACAATACTTTTGAGGAAAGTGCTGCTATCTCCATTGTTCAGAAGAGAAAAGTGAGGGTTTTGAAGGACAGGTAACTGTCCCAAAGAGACCAGGGAGAAAGTGGAGTGGCAAGGACTTGGATCTAGGTTTATGTGGTGCTCAGACCTAGATAAATTAGGCAAACTTTTCTGGGACACTTAAATTTGAACTTTCTCTTTGTTGTTCTTTTTCATGCATTTTGATCAAGATCCAGCTCCCATAGAAGAAAAGGGGAAACAGTGTGAGGGGAAAGCATCAGAAACCATGGTTATGCTAAAAATGTTTCTTGGGCTTACACATGGATAACGAGGCCTTTGACTGTATTCGATTTGCAAACATAGCAGATGCAGAGGTAACGGGGGACCAGAAGTGATGGCTCTATTTCATAAAAGGAAGAGGCACAGTGAAGAGACTCATTAATGTTGAAGCAGTAGATGGATAACCAGTGACAAATATCAAGTAGATTTGCTTCAGTTTGGGTAGAGAAAGGTCATTGATTATTTTTGGTTAAACTGGTTCACGGAGGCCAGGTCTCCACTAAAAAAGGGAATTAATTGCTTCCATTTCCCACTAATTGCCTCAACATTTCCCTTTGCTTTGTCATTGGAGATTTGGTCAGAGAGGCGAAAAGTCAAAAGTCAGAGTTTGATGGAAGCTACATAAAAAGGGAATCTGAGGAGACCAAATTATGGCATTTGGTGTAATAATGATAATGATATTTAGCATTTTTCCCTGGGAGTGCTGTGGATTTTTAGAGCCCTTTTCAATCTTTAATCAGACCATAGGGCATATTTAAAAGAGTTCACTGTTTTTATTTCCATCTAGAGAATAAGGCATCACAAAGAGATGAACTGACCCAGGGCAGGACTCCTGAGATGTGAATCCTGTATGTTAGATTACACCCTCCGATGTTGAGGTTTAGCTGGAAGCTTGGGCTGTTCCCAGCAGTACCATTCATTCACTCTCCTTCAGAGTCTGTAGGCTTTTTGTACATCACTATCTGAGATTGCTATCTCTATCAGTGACTGAAAAATCACCCCCTAAAACATTATACCATTTTGATGTCACAACAATTTCTTAGGTTTCAGGTTATTAATTCATGCTTGAGGTATCTTTACATAACAAGGCTTTCTACCTTGCTTGCTGAGTTAACAAGTTTTTGGATCCTGTGTATCACCAGGTTCTTTGGAACATGTTAGTTTTACTTTTATGACATTTATTGTTTTGGAATCCAAAGATTCAATTTAGAAAATAGAAACAACATAGGAAGGATTCAGGATACGATAGAGCAGGTTTGAATCCTGGCCCCTCTGATTTACTTTTTGGTGAAGGGGTGGTACTGGATATTGAACTCAGGGGCACTGGACCACTGAGTCACATCCCCAGCCCTATTTTGTATTTTATTTAGAGACAGGGTCTCACTGAGTTGCTTAGTGCCTCGCTTTTGCTGAGGCTGGCTTTGAACTTGCTATCTTCCTGCCTCACTCAGCCTCCTGAGCTGCTAGGTTTACAGGCGTGCGCCACCACGCCTGGCTCTGATTTACTCTTAATGCCTTTTTCCAAAAGTAGATTAACATTTTTCTTTAGGAAGACACAGCCTGCAATATCAGCCATTCTTTGCTATAATACCCAGAAATATGGCTACTTATTAGTTAGGTATTTTTTACATTATGAGTTCTTCAAAACATGATGAATTAGAATGTACATAGGTTTTTTAAAAAATATTTTTTAGTTATATATGGATGCAATATCTTTATTTTGTTTATTTATTTTTATGTGGTGCTGAGGATTGAACCCAGTGCTTCACATGTGCGAGGCAAACGCTCTACCAATGAGCCACAACCCCAGCCCTAGAATGTACATAGGTTTTAAAACCAATTTTAACCTAGTATCTGTTTGGTCCAAGACAAGTTATACCATTTAATTGGCATTTACTTCCTTTGTCTGTGAATCTGATCTACTTCCTGCAATTTTCATGGTTGTCAAAGGAGAAAGTGAGGGTGAAGCACTTGGTTAATGTCTGCACAGAATGGGGGAGCTTGTACTGTTAGCCATTGTGCTTGTTGATGCTGTTGTCAAATATTATGAAGATATGGAATGATCAAACTATTAACTTGGATGCCACTGAAAACAAACATAAGATGCTAATACAAGAAAACATCCAATACTTTGTAAAATTCTATATTTGAACAAGATACTCTCATAGTTAACGTTGTGTTTGAGCTGGACCACTTTCCTCTGTCCCACAGTAAGTCCTCCTTACCCTATTTGATATGCTGTACCTACGTTAAGTCATATAGGATTTTGAACAACCTAGAAATTGAGTAATACTATTGCATCCATTGTACGGGTAAGGGTACTGCATACGGGTAGGAAAATAGCCCAAAGTTACACAGCTTGTCTGTGGGGAGCTCAGGTCTGAAGTCAAGTTGATTGATTCCAAAGATTGTGTTCTTAACTGCTGCTCTCACAATGCTTTTGAAACATCAGATTGCATTTCAGTGTTGGCATTTGTTTCTGCTAAGAAATTAAACTGACTTCACCCCCATTTTAAAATTCATTAAAGATATTTTTCAAACTTATCTTTCTTCTGACAAAAATGGCTATTCACATTCGGAATAAATAATCTCTGCTAACATGACATCAATATTACCCAACCCTCCACTGGATTCTTTCCAAGTATTTTTATTTAATCCCAGAAAGTATGGCAAGCCCATTCTCTTGTCAGGACACATGTCTTAGTCCCCTAATCAGAAAATGTTAGCAGCAGGGCATGTGGATGACTTTAGCCACCAACTTCTCTTTGTAGCTCTCAGGCAGGGCCATGAGGCTTTTTCTCCTAGGTGGGGAAGCTGGGGACCACCTCTGAGGGGATCCTAGTTGTCAAACTTTTTGGACTTGTTTCTCTTCAACATTGTGGTTCAGTAACACTACCTTCAAACACATATAAACAGGACACGCCTACAGAAACAGCAAGCACTGAGACCGTGTATATGGGAAATGTGGTTGGACTGTTTTGATGAACTTGACTGCTTCAGTCAGTCAAAAAGTAATCACCAGTGAAGCTAACCATTTTGACAGATTTTTGGCCCACAAACTGCTTATTTGACTGGTTTGCCTGTCAGGTTGAAGTGGTCAGATTGACTGAAGACAGTCTAAGAGGAATAAAAAAATTAACTTGGGAAGACGTGGGTGTCTGTATATGAGAATCTACTTTAAATAACTTTATTTGAATCTGTATCTAATTTCTTGGGACCAGGGAGAGAACTTTGAAAGACACATTGCAGCATTTGGCTTTCTAGAATGAGATGTCTTGCTGCTTGTTAGAGGTGGCAGTGTATTTATAGGCTGCAACAAGGTCCCATTTTCCTCTACACATAGTCATTTCAATATGATGGAGCCTCTACCCCAGCTCAGATAGCATCCTAATAAGGCATAATATTCCCTTGCTTTTCTGAGGGTTGATGATAGATATGTGACAGCAAATCACTTCTTAGATATTGGGTTACTAAGTCATTGTCACTTGTGGTGTCATTAATAGTACTCCTTATAAGAAAAATTTGACAGAAAACAAAACAAGACAAAACAAAACAAAAAACCCCAAAATACTAAAGAAAACCTTTTATTAGAGGCAAGATAATTTGGTTGAAATTATTATTTGAGCAACTTTTTAGAAGTAAGCCTCTTTATGTATCCATTATTGTGTTCCTTTAGAAAACTCAATTTAAAATGAGCTCCTGGATTTGGGCAAGACAAAAATAACACTGGTTAAGGATAGAAAGAATGACTTGTGCTCACAATATAGTCTTGGATTTTATGGGAAAAATATAACAAGACAATAACAAGGTTATTGTCTAATGTAAGAACAGTTTTATAAAATCTGGCTTGTGTTGGTGGAGTATCTCAATGTGTTTACATTGAGAATTTGAAATGTCCTGTTATGGTTTGAAAGACTTATTCATGCGCTGCTCCTTAGCTTTCTTAAAGTTCTAACTTTTCCTGTGAAAATGTTTTGTAAATGTTCAGGAATTAGATGCTATCTCATTTGCTTTTTAAAAGCAAATTCAATGATGACACTAGTCGTAAGTTAGGAATAGAATGTCAAGAATGATTTTAAGATGATGACACATGTCTTAAAATAGCTTAACAGTCATATTTTCTCTGTTCGAGTCACTATTTTTGTTTTTAGATTTTGTTATTAGTAGAGGGAAAGGAAGTTTCTTTTAGCTTTGCTTTCCAACTTTATGTTTTCTAGTCATTCTGTGAGCAAGTGTTCCTATCAATAGAGCCCTTTGACCTAAAGAAACAAGAACAAAATCAAATCCCACATTTTAAAGAATGCTATAGGGAGGTCATTGGAGTATATATTTAAATTTTATATGTTATTGACATTCTAGAATCACTTCATATGGTTTCAATGATCATCTCAATGCTTCAGATCTTCTACGTATTTAGGATAATTTCCTCAGGCTATGCAAATGTATTGTACAAACTTACAACTTCTGTGACATTTCCAGGGGTGACTTACATTGCTCCATCTTAGAACTAGGTATTCTTATTAAAAATATTTGTTCATTTAGCCAGGTGCAGTGGTGCATACCTGAAATCCCAGCGATTCTGGAGGCTGAGGCAGGAGGATCGCGAGTTCAAAGCCAAGCTCAGCAAAAGCAAGGCACTAAGCAACTCAATGAGAGCTTGTCTCTAAATAAAATACAAAATAGGGCTGTGGATATGGCTCAGTGGTCAAATACCCCTGAGTTCAATCCCAGGTACCCCCTCCATCATTCATTTGAAAGACCAAACTTTCTTTCAACAGTTGATACTGATTCGAAGTAAAGATTCAGTAACGAAACTAGAGGGTAATACATTTTGTGATTTTAAAGTTTCATTCTGAAGGCTGCATGAGGAATGGTTGGAGAGAGCAACTGAGGGAAGTGGAAGATCAGTGTGGAAGGATTTACAATATGGAATGACTGTGGCTTAAACAAGAGCTTTGGTAGTAGAGATAAAGATGAATCTATGTGAGATACATTTGTGAGCTAGAAATGGTGGGGAATTGTATGTTGTGGCTAAGGAAAATGAAGGAATAAAGGAAGACTACACAGTTTCTGAAAGGAAGACTGGGGAGAAGAAGGTATTAGAAGGGGATAATAATGAATATTTGGGACATGTAAATATTAAATTTTGATATGTTTGTGATTATAGATATTGACATAGCATACAATACTTATAGAATATCATGTATATAGAACTGGTCTATAAATAATATACTGTGTATATGTAGTGTATACTATATATTATTTATATAATTGCCATATGATGCACTATATATCTAGCTTACATATGATATATATTACATATGTATAAAGCTGTACTGCCTGGAAAGAATGAGAAAATCCTGGAGCAGAAACATAACCTTGGGATTTATGATTTGGGATTTCTATTTTATTAGCATGTAAACAGTATTTCTTTTTTTTTTTAAATATTTTTTAGTTGTTGATGGATCTTTATTTATTCATTTATTATTTGTATGCGGTGCTGAGGATCGAACCCAGTGCCTCACGCATGCTGTGGCTCTACCACTGAGCCACAGCCTCAGCCCTAAACAGTATTTCTATCTCTGAGAGTAGATGCTATTATTGACATAGAAAGTAAATCGTGTGACTCTATATCATGTACAACCAGAGAAATGAAAATTTGTGCTCCATTTGTGTACAAATGAATCAAAATGCATTCTGCTATCATGTGTACCTAAGTAGAATATATAAATTTTAAAAAAGTTAACTGAAAAAAAAGGAAGTAAATAGAGAGGAGGGCATGTCCAATTTACATCTCAAATCATTGCATTCTAGCTTCTACCTCACAAAGATCTGGAAGAGAAATGTAAATTGAGGAGTCGTTAGCGTGTTGGTGGTATTCCAAACCATGAGGACAGATGAGCTCCTCCATGGGCAGTTTGGAGAGAGGACTGGTGCCTCTGGGCCCTGAGGTTCCCTGATTCAAAATTCTGAGTCCCCCCAGTCCCTGCAGGCTGCCTGCGATTCTTCATTCATTCCTGAAAATGTACTCCTGAGGATCACCAGTGGCCCAGTTCCCCAGTCTGTTGGCAGTACCTTCTGCTCTTTTTCGTCCCTCATCTCTGTGGCATTTGGCTTTGTTAACCACTTTTTTCTTGAAACTCTATTTGACATTGGCTTTGTGATAGTGCGCTGTACTCATTTTCCTTGTTCTTTTTTTGAGATTCTTTCAGTTTCTTCCGCCCCTTAGATGTTGAAACATCTCAGAATTCCTGACTTAACATTCTGTCCTTCTAATTCTTCAACCATGTGACTTTATCTAAAACCCTAATTCAATGACATCTGAACTGACCACCAAGTCTGTGTCCCTGACTCCACACATGCCACTGTGCACTAGGCCTCCCTCTTGGATGTCCCATAGGCACTCAGATTTTGTTCTGTCAATGCTGAACTTATCACTTTTCCTTAAAATTTTTGCTTTTATTTTTATTCTTTATTTTGATAAGTTCATCTTCTCCCTTTCATAACAGCAGTGTATATGAATCTTCCTTCCCCTTTGGCACCTGTATAAATCAATCAAAAGCCTTGCACATATTTTTTCTTTAATTTTTCTATATTATAAATAATATTTGGTCTATTTTATTTTTATGATTCCAGAGACATACCATTGCTTTAGCTTAAGCCATCTATTTTCCTCTCCCAGAATATTACCAAATACCATATATATATATATATATATGTATACATATGTCCATATATATATATATTTATGTATGTGTGTATATATATATAATCTTTGTACCTAGGATGGTCTTTCAGTAACTCAGTCTCCATATGATTGTGTGAAGGATAATTTTGAGATTCTGATTGATCATGTTGTATCCTACTAACTGCTGTAAATGGTTTAATAGGGCTTCAAGAACAAAGCTTAAACCAGGACTTTCACATTGTTATGAGCTAGCTTCTGCTAATTTCTATTTTTATTTGTTTTCATTTGCACTTTGTTGAAATAGATCTTAAAGAAGAGAGTTGGGATTGTGGCTCAGTGGTAGAGTGCTTGCCTAGCATGTGTGAGGCACTGGGTTCGATCTTCAGCACCACATAAAAATAAATAAGTAAAATAAAGTTATTGTTTATTTTATCCATCTACAACTAAAGAGAATTTTTAAAAAAAGAAAACTTAGGAGCAGAGAAAATAGAGAGAAGGAGAGGCAATATTTTGCTTCTATAACTTCTGCTTACTGGGGCATCTTAGTAACATTTAGAAGTTAGTTCAAACATTAGATTTGGGGAACTGATCTTTGCTTGAATTTTCCTTAAATAACTTTAGCTATGAACTGGGAAGTCCATATTACCAGGCAGTCTGTTTCTTAGAAGTCATCAGCAACATTTATAATGTTTCAAGAAGGAGAACATAAAACTCAGAATTAAAAACTATTCATTTCTTTCCTCTTGCTGCTCTAACAAATTTACCAAACATTTAGTGATTTTAAACCAGGACAGAAATTTATTAGCATTCAGTTCTAGAGGAGAAAAGTGCAAAATGAGTTGCACTGGGCTGTAATCAGTGCTGGCAAGGTTTGGTTCCTATCTGGAGAGTCCAGGAGAGGATCTGTTTTCTGTCTTTTCCAGTTTCTGGAGGAAGCCCACATTCTTGGGCTCTGTGCTCCACACCACCCTGACATCTGCTTCCATAGTCACATCTCCTGTCAGACTCTGTCTTGCCTTCCTGTTAAGAGCCCTTGAGATTGCACTGGGTACACCAGGATCCTCTCTCCATCTCATTATCCATAATTTACTGGTACATACAAAGTACCTTGTATAATGTAAAGCTACATATCTAGAGGTTCTGGGGATCAAACAGGATATCTTTGGTGGAGGAGGGATTATTATACCTTCAACAGAGTCGTTGCAAATAATTGGAAAGAATTTTAAAAGGCTAAAACAATTGTATCTTTGAATGCATTTTTGTAGTCTCCTTTTAGTTTCAATGCAAAAGCTTTTTCTTTTCTTTTTTTCTTTTGTTAAGTAGGTTTGTCTGCTCAAATCAGTATGGAAAAAGGAGCCTGGCTCATCATCCCTGAAATAATAGTAAAATACTTTTCACATATCCCAAACTACAATATTATCCAGCATTTGATTTTTTTGTTAATTTCTCAAAAGCAATTGACACAAAACAAAGATCTTACAGAGAACTTTTCTATCATTTTAATTCTTGTCAACTTCGTATATACATTTGTTCATATCTTACATTTATTCCTCAGAGAAAGAAGTTAAAAAGTACTATATGGAATAGTTAGTTATATTACTTGGTTAGAATAAGCCAAACTGAAAATAAAATTATTTTTTTCCTCCTGCTCCCTTCCTCCCCATCCACACTTTCTTTTGAAAAGAAGTTAAGAGATTTGGGGGAAGTGAAACATTATGATAACAGCAAAAATGGTATAAGGAAACAAAATTTCTCTTGGGGACGAGGGCTGGGACGTCAGTGTGCTTTTATTACATAAATCTTGAGACTTGAGTGGAAAAAGCACCTTAAGGAAAGGAAACACTTCTCTAGAGTTAATATTTCCTGGTAGTAGATTTTGATTACAGCATTCTCCTGTACTGTATGGAGAACCCAGATTTTGTAGCATGAAATGGCCACAAAATA
The DNA here is from genome assembly GCA_004024805.1 of Geosciurus inauris. Classification (NCBI taxonomy): domain Eukaryota; kingdom Metazoa; phylum Chordata; class Mammalia; order Rodentia; family Sciuridae; genus Geosciurus; species Geosciurus inauris. Next base: position 134,086 of record PVHX01002436.1, on the reverse strand, counting down.
GACAATCAAACATTAAGTAAAACAAAAATCAGAAGAGTGAGCAAATCAAGGCAAATTCTACTAATATTGAGAAATAAACTGCAACTGTTTTTCATCAGAGAATGAGATAGCTTGCCTCATATTTATATATCTCTATAAAACACACTTTTTTCACCTTAATAATAGAGCCCAGAGTTAAATTTGATTATCTTTGTGCACTAATAACAAAGATCTTGCAGTTTGCAAGAATATCCTACTTAGACTCAAAAGATGGGAAACTAATATTACTTTTGCCTGTGTTGATTATAGCAAATGTGATAACCTGCTTGAACTTCAGTTTCTTCATGAAAGGGGGTAGAGGGTGTCCTTATTTAAATTACTAGAATATTTGATTCAGTTTAGGATGACTACTACTATTATTTTGCATTCTGGAGCTTTTGACTAGTACATGGGTCCTGTGATTCTTCTTAATCAATTAATGTTTCATGGCTATGTACTTATTAAAACCATAAAAATTTAATGCAGAAGTATGTTTCTTCATTCTAAAGGGACATTGTTCTTCAGTTATAAGGGGAAGATGAAACTATGACAACTGTATAACTGAAGATCTTTCCTACAATAATACTTGAGAAATTTGATTAATGTAGATATTCTAATAACAAGTGCCTGTAAACCATGGAAAACAAAACCAGCCATATTTACTAGTTAAGTACAAAAAGACAAGATACATTCTATCCTTTCTCAGAATGAATACATTCTATTCTTTCTCAGAATATCTACAAAATTTTGAGTGATAGAAATGTACTTATGAAACAAAGCGATTTTCTGCAGTTTGTCAATCAAAATGAATAATCTAAAAGTCTCATTTTCAATTAGATTATTTTAATATTTAACTACCTAAAATGCCCCAATCATATTCTTTAGAAAATGGTTAGACTAGAATACTGCAGTTCTAATGATGACATTTTATTATGATAGAAATGACTTCATTAATTGATGATAATATATCAACCCACAAAGTAAGTGGATAAAGGATATAAAAAGTTTTCCAGCTTAAGATAGTATAAAACCATTTTAATTGTTTAGGATTTTTTTCAAGAGTAAACCTTTATGATCCTTATTCTTGCAAACTGTGCAAATTTCTTTATCATATACTCAATTACCTTAAGTAGCCTATGCATTTCTTTTATAATGTCTTAATGGTTCAAATATTGGTGTCATCCTAAATCCAACCATTAAGATGTAATAAAAATGATATAGTGCATTTGTAACAAAATGATATGAGAGTTAGCAAACATAGTAAGGTTTGGATTTTTATCATAGATTTTCCCACTTATGGCTTTAGATCTATTTTAGAACATGTAGTTTTTTAAAATGCATTGATGAATTTCTAAGATATTTGAAATATGACCTTTTAAAGAAGTAAGCCTTGTTTCTCCTTTCTTCTCTACATCCTTGAAAGAGCATTCACAACTTCATAATGAAAATGATATCAAAAGGTCACTGTACCAAGGATGAAAAATAGTACATTTAAGCATTATAGTAGAGCTTTGTTTTAACTTAAAAGTGACTGTGAAGTATAAAGCATCATCTAAACAGTTGTTAATTTCTGAAACAGAATGTTTTTTGCTTTAAAAAATCTTAACAAATATTAATATTTAACCTCTAATGCAATAAGATAAACTAGTTTTGAAAAAAAAGTGAAGACACATTACTAAATCTTACTTAAGTAACAAACCTGCATATTTCTACATTTATGGTAAACTATTGAATTGTACGGGAACTTAAACTACTAAAACACATAATAAGCTATTTTAGTTTAGCTTTATAAATCCTAAATACAAACATGTTCAATGCCTCCAAAATAAACTGTTTTTATACTTGGACAATGCATTCCTATTAAACAAATAAATTTTTCATTTGTTGAATTAGTTCGTTGGGTTGGAAAGGACATTTCCTCATCTCAATTTTTTTTCCAAGACAGCATATGCTCAATTTGGATTTTACTTTCTGATACATTATAATTTCTAAAAGTAATAAGAAATTAAATATTGTACTGACATTTCCAATTTTTGTTTATATTTGCTTTTGGGGGGGTTACTGAGGATTTAACTCAGGGGCACTCGACCACTGAGCCACATGCCCAGCCCTATTTTGTGTCTGAGTTGCTTCGCACCTCACTGTTGCTGAGGCTGGCTTTGAACTTGCAATCCTCCTGTCTTACCCTCCCGAGCTGCTGAGATTACAGGTGTGTGCCACCGCATCTGGCTATATTTGCTTTCTTTAAGAGACGGGATCTCACTATGTTGTCCAGGTTGGCCTTGGACTTATTAGCTCAGGCAAGCCTCCAGACTCAGCCTACCAAGTGCAATCCTATTTGAATTTTATGATATTGTGAAATTTTATGATACCATGGAATTAAATAAGTTAATACATATAAAGCATGTAGCACAGTTTTTTCACATATTGTTCCCTCAATAAACAACAAAATAGATACAAATATGTTATCCAAAAGCTTAGGGTTAAATGTGTTTTAGAATTCTTAATGGTTCAGATCTAGAAAGGTAATATAGTCCATATATTACTTATAATTTGACACCTCCTAGGAGCTCAAGACAACATTCTATAATTAAACACATTAATACATTTGCAGTAAATCATGAATATTTTTTCTAAGTGTGATAAAGAAGACCATATTAGTGGCCTCATTTCATTTCAGGGATGATTTTTGTTAATAAATGAGATTGTGTGAATCTTAAAAAAAAGAAGAAAAGAAAAAACCTCTCTGATTTTTTCCGTATTGTTTTATTGGTGCATTCTAGTTGTATAGTCCCTGTGATTTTTGCATTTTGGAATTGCAAACTTGAGGACTGGTAATATGAATGTTATAAAACAGTTGTATTAAGAAAATAAAGTTCTTATATAACAAAAGGGTGAGTGCAGAATTTTGGAAATGGAGCAAACTAATGATCTAATTATTAAGGAAGGAAGCCTTACCTGACAATGTAACACACATAAACTTCAAATAAGCTTTTTAAAACACACACACATACACACACACACACACACACACACACAAATCAGTGGAACTGAGGAAAAAGGAACAGAATAGATTTTCCTATGTGCAATTAGAAGTTGGGAGTCTACCATATCCACTTCTAGGCTTCCCATCTTCATCCCTCTGTGTTCATCTCATCAATCGTCATGTAGGTAAGGTAGTATATAAATTCTATCCTTGACATAAGTAAGCCCAAAACTTCTGAGTTTCAGACACATAGACCTACTACTTACTCCATATCCTTCCTGGACAAATTTAAGTCCTCAAATATGTAATATATTCAAAACCAAATTTACAATTCCTTGTCATACCAAAACCCCAGTCTTCTCAGTGAAGAACATTACTGCACATCCAGTCACATAAGCCAAGAACCCTGGTATAATTTCTTAATTAATTTCTCAACATCTCTTTAATGTCTTTACTTGTGTCTACCTGACCACCTTGCCCTCTTCACAAGGGTTTAAGCAACACCTTCTTCTTTCTTTAATTCCTCATTTACCCTTTGAGAATTCATCTGACTAAACTTTTATCAAACCATCCCCTGTAATAAAGAAAATAAGACACATTTTGAAATCTAAAGAATTGCATGAGCTGGTACTACTGGCCTCTGCAGCCTCTGACCATGTTATGATCTCTCTGTTCTAGCCCCTTTATGTCTTTTCAGTGCATTTTTTCTCACCTCACTTACCCCTACTCCATGGTGCTTGCATATGATGCTCCATTTCTTTAGAATGCTTTCTCCTGTACTCTTTCTCTAGTTCCTTCCTACTTGTCCCCCAGATTTAGATCCAGCCCTCAGTCCTTCCTCTGGGAAGTCCTTTGCCTTTGCCTAGATAATATCTTTTCCCCACATGCTCACAGTCATATTTATTTATTCCTCCCATCACTTATAGCACTTGAAAACATATAATCATTTGTGTGACTGTTGGATTAAAGGACGTGTCTTTTACCTACTACCATCAACTACCTGAGGATAGGGACCATATTTGATTTTGCCAACCACTGTTACTCACCCAGATTCCTATTGTAATTGGCATTCATGCATTTGCTAAATGAATGAGTCAGTGCAATTAGCAGCAGAAACTGACTTTCTTTCAAATGACTTGTTCACATTTTATCTAGGTGTCTCTGCTTGATTTTATGACACCTTTTACTTTCATAGGACTTGTCACATTGTATTATAATTATATGTTTAAATATTGATCTCTCCTAATAGACTGTGAACTCTTTGAAGAATGTGTTATGTCTGATTTGTTATCATTATATCCTTAGAACCCATTACAGTAGCATAAACCCTGATGTGTAGTAGGCATTCAAAACTATTCAGAGAATCATTAAATGCTAAATCAGCAAACACAATGTCAAATATACTTTAAAGTCTCATGGCTTAAGTTTTCTGAATGTCTCATATTAACTTGTTTTGGTTATTGATATGACCAGTTCACTATAGCGAGTGCATGATTGTTGTATTGTTTTGAAGCCCCCAGAAAGTAGTGAGTCTCTGATGTGATTCTTTTTTTTTTTTTTTTTTTTGGTACCAGGGATTGAACTCAGGGGCACTCAACCACTGAGCCACATCCCCAGCCTTATTTTATGTTTTATGTAGAGACAGGGTCTCACTGAGTTGCTTAGCACCTCGCCATTGCTGAGGCTGGCTTTGAACTAGCAATTCTCCTGTCTCAGCCTCCCTAAGTGCTGGGATTACAATCATGAGCCACCGCACCCAGCTTGATGTGATTCTTGATTCATGTTTACAGCTCACAAAAATTCAAATATACATACTCCAAAAAAACAGATCACACTAAGACAGCCAGTTATTTCTGACATTTGTTCTATTTCTTTTAATGGTATGAAATGGTAATTTTTCTGAGGAACCAGTAGAAACAAAACAAGCAAGCACACACATAAATGGAGTTAGATGAAGTTATAAGAGAAGCTAGACTTTAGAGTCTAAATACAAGGGCTTGTTTGAGTGCAAGAATTTTGCTGCTAGAACACTGTTAAGTTAGTAAAACTCTGCTTAATATTCCCATCTTTCTAAGGTCTTTTAAGTGTGGATCTCTTCTCAATGACACGCCACTGGAATTATCCAAATTCAAATGATTGAGACTGAAGGAATATGTTACAATCACATTTTATATTATTACCCATTAAATAGCTTTGGATTATATAATATTCAACTGAAATATGCTGACAGTTATTCAGAAAACTTAGTAAAACTTTTGATGAACTGAGTCCTACTTTAGTTCAATAGTTATATCTCAATCAGACAAGCTCGACTGTATAATTTTAGGTTTAGTCAAAATGAGATTTATGGGTATATCATATCCACAGACTGCTGTGAGGAAAGTAAGATTTGAAGAAATGAGTTATTAATCTTTACTGTAGAACATTAACAAATGTCATGTGGCTTTTATGAGTTGGTACCTAGGAGGTAGTACATTCATAAGCCCCCCAAAATAGATTTCCCCTTATATACCTCCGATACCAAGAACATAATTAATAGTTACCTATTATTCACTTGTGAAGTCCAAACTTTTTACTTCATTTATTAAATTCAATCTTAGCATAAAATGAACTGAATTAAATAAGGGCTGACATATTGTAGTGAATAGACTTGTGTGTCTTGATTTTTGATAAGTATGTGCATACATGCATGTGTGTGTATTTGGTGGTAGTCTATGAGTTTTAAATTATCATTATCAGGTTATATATTTAAAATAAGCCTGTTTATGACTGAAGCTATTTTTATCCCTGTTCCCACCTTAATAGGTGTTCACTTATTTGATTAATTGAATTGGCTTGTCAAAATAATGTTGATGAAAGGCATAGTTATGGAGATAATTGCTTGTGTGGGGTTTGTCATCACTTTTCAGTTCTGAGTTTCTAAGGCCAATACTCAGAAGCTGATTCGTCTCCTCACAGGTCTTTGCCCTCTGTTTAGATAAGTGGTCTCCAGGTGGACATGACACATGAGTATCAGCCATGTTACCGGAGATGAATGACTCCCTTGGGCCTGTATTTAGCAAAAAGCAAACTGTCGTGAAATGTTTGCTAAGTGAATGCTGAAAGAATTAACTGAGAATTTTGATCATTATGTTATGTTTTCTCTACAAAGAGATAACATTTTTAAAGAAACTAAATGTAAACCTACCTAAAGAGGAATTAAATTTAAAATAATTTTATATGGTGTCTAGCAATATTTAAGAAGTTGTAATACAAGTAGATAGTATTATAGAATAGAAAATGAGATTTGTGGAGCTTTTCAAAGTTTTTGTTTGACATAACTACCCATTTGTTTCTTAAATTTCCTTGTAGAATGCAGTCTGATAACCATTTGGTAGGATCTAAAATCCATATAAGAAGTAGGTCAAAAGATTACATTGTAGAGCATTGCAAAGTAAACTGGAGGAATGAATATATTCATCTAGAAGAGTAATTTGAAAACTGCTATGTGAAAATAAGCATATATCCACATGGGAAAGAGAATCTTCCAGCAGCATTGCTTGGCTGATCTGTTACTCCACAGCTCATCCACTTACTAGGTGATGTTAAATCCAAGTGAAAGCAGGTCAGTTAATGACATTTAGTTGATCTTAACTAACTTCAAACTAAATCTTTGGTGATTTATATAAACTTGAACACTCCCAAGACTAATCCAAACTCTGGGATTTTAAATCAGGTACTATATCTCCTAAAATTATCTTACTTTTGTTTCAACTACAATTATAGAGAATGATACCTGACTTCTTCCATGTCCTATGCTATTTTCTCATGGATTTCCATTAATTCTCTAAGTAGACAGAATTTAAACACTTATTTTATTCTAAAAAACAAGTAGAAAAAGGGAAACAGATGGAACTCATAGGTATATACATTTTGTATTTGTGATAATTTCCTAAAGATTATGCTTCCTGTAATTCAGAGATGGCTTTTTTCCTTCTTGACCAACTCTTTTAGCTCATTGTTCTTGCAGGAATTTCTATTCTTTCTTAAATACTTTTGTTTACTTATTAAACTCTTTATACCTGTTTCTCTTAGTAGATCTAAACCTGTTAAAGTTTTAACAAAGACTTCATTTTTTAGATAAGTGTTAGGTTCATACCAAGATTGTCAAAGGTACTGAGATTTCCCATATACTCTCTGTCTTGCATCTGCACAATCTCCCCCACTGTCAACATGCCCACCAGAGCGGTACATTTGTTAGAAGTGGGGAATCTGCACTGATACTTCACCATCACCCAAAGTCCATAGTTTACATTAAGGGTTTGCTGTTGGTGCTGAACATTCCATAGTTTTGAAAAAGTTGTATAATTATATTATCAACCATTATAGTATCACACACACAAATTTATTTGCTTTAAAAATCCAATCCTCTCTGGTCTACCTAAGCATCCCTCTCACCTTTTAATCTATGGTAAACACTTGTCTTCATAGTTTTGCCTTTCCCAACGTGCTACATAATTCACATCAGAGGAGGTAGCCTTTTTAGATTGACTTTTTTTTTTTTGGTACCGGAGATTGAACTCAGGGGCACTTGGCCACTGAGCCACATCCCCAGCCCTATTTTGTGTTTTATGTAGAGACAGGGTCTCACTGAGTTGCTTAGCACCTCGCTGTTGCTAAAGCTGGCTTTGAACTCGCGATTCTCCTGTCTCAGCCTTCCTAAGTGCTGGGATTATAGGCTTGCGCCATCGTGCCCCGCTTAGATTGACTTCTTTCACTTAGAAACATGAACTTCAGTTTCCTACACATCTTTTTTGTAGCTTCACAACTCATTTCTTTTTGGTTCATAATCTAGTTTCGTTGTTTGGATATATCATAGCTGATTTATCCACCTGTGAGGAACAATATCAGAATTGCTTCCAAGATTTTGAATAAAGCTGATATATAAATATCCATGTGCTGGTTTTTGAGTGGACATGTTTTCAATTCATTTGTGTAAATAACAAGGGTGCAATTGGTTGATTGTATGGTAAAACTATGGTTAATTCTATTAAGAATGCAAAATTTCCAAAATACCTGTACCATTTTGTATTTTGATCAGCAATGAATGAGAATTCCTCTTGCTCCATATCTTGCCAGCACTTGATGATGTCAGTATTACAGAATTTGGCCATTCTAATATGTGTGTAGTGTATATTATTGTTATTTTAATTTTCATTTACATGTTGACATATGGTATAGAACATCCTTTTACATGCTTAGTAGTCAATTGTGTATCTTCTTTGTTGAGATGTCTGATAAAGTCTTTGGTTCATTTTTGTGAAGTTGTTGACCATTTTATTCTTGAGTTTTGAGAATTCTTTAAACATTTTTTTAAAAAAAAATCATAGTTCTTTATCACACGTATATTTTCTTCTAGTCTGTGGCTTGTCTTTTCATTCTTTTTACAGGAACTTTTGCAAAGCAGAAAATTTTAATTTTAATGCAGTCCAGTTTAATAAACTTTTAATTGTTTTTTAAACAGTTTACACCACACCAAAGGTCATTTATGTTTTCTACTATGTTATTTTTAAGGAGTTTTGCAATTTTTATTTTACATGTAGTTTGTGATACATTTTAAGTTAATTTTTGTGATGGGGTTAGGATATGTATTTTAGTTAACTTTCCATTGCTGTGACAAAAGACCTGAGAGAAATTAACTTAAAGGATGAGAGCTTTATTTTGGCTCACAGTTTCACAGGTTTCAGTCCACTGTCACTTGGCTCAGCTGCTTTTGGGCCTGTGGTGAGAAAGTTCATTATTGCAAAAGTGGATGACAGAGGAAATCTGTTCACCTATGGTGGCCAGGAAACAAAAAGAGAGCTCACCTTTAAAATAAAACCCCTCCCTCAAGACCCATTAAGCTATTCATTTATAAATGTATAAATCCATTCATGAGATCAAAATTCTCATGATCAAATCATCTCTCCCAAATCCCATCTCTGAATACTTCTGCACTGGAAATAGTCTTCAATATATAAGCCTTTGGGAGACATTTATGTCCAAACCATAACAGTATTTGCTTAGACTCACTTATTTTGTGTGTGGATGTCGTCTTGTTCCCTAACATGTTTTCTCCATTGTACTGACTTTGCTCCTTTGTCAAAGATCAGTTTACTATATTTATGTGTCTCTATTACAGACTGTCTATTATATTCCATTGACCAATTTGTCTCTTTTTCTATTGTCATGTCAAGTTTTATTGTCAGGTAGCATCAGCCGTTTAACTTCATTCTCCTTTAATACCATGTTGGTTATTCTGAGTCTTTTACCTCTCTGTATAAACTTTAGAATCAATGTGTTGATATCCCCAAAATAACTTTGCTGGGATTTTGATTGTATTACATTGAATCTGCTGATAAAGTTGAGAATAACTGACATCTTGACAAAGATGAGTCTTTCTATTGATGAAAGAATACCTATCCAGCTATTCTTTAATTTCTTTCATCAGAATTTTGTAATTTTCCTCATCTTGTGTATATTTTGTTAGATTTCTACCTTAGTATTTCACTTCTTAGGGTGCTAATATAAATGACTTTGTATTTTTAATTTCATACTTCATGTGTTCATTGCTAGTATGTAGGAAACCAATTGACTTTTGCATATTAACCTCATATTCTCCAATCATTCTATACTTACTAATTAGATCTGAGGTTTTTTTTTTTGTTAATTCTTTTAGATTTTCACATCAATAATTATATTATCTGTGAACAAAGAGAGTTCTATTCCCTTCTTCCCTATATGTGTTTTATTTACTATTCTTGTATCATTGCTTTAGTTATTACTTCAAGTACAGTGTTGAAAAGGAATGGTGAGAGGGAACATTCTTGCCTTGTTCCTGACTTTAGTGGGGAGCTTCTGTCTTTTCACCAATAAGTGTGATGTTAGCCACAGTGTTTTTTTTATATATTCCCTATCAAATTGGAGAAGATATCCTCAATTCATAGTTTCCTATTAGTGTTAAATTTTGTCAAATGCTTTTTCCTGCATCTGTTGAAATGATTGTGTAATTTTTCTTCTTTAGCCTGTTGATACATTAATTCATTTTCAAATGTTAAACCAAGCTTGTATACCTTGGATAAATCCAGTTGATTTATCATAATGTATAATTATTTTTTTACATATTTTATATATTAAATAATTACATATTTTTTACATATTTTGTTGAGAATTTTTCCATCTGTATTTGTGATAAAAATTGGTCTGTGTTTCTTCTCTTGTAGTGTCTTTGTCTGGTTTTGACATTTACATAATGCTGGTCTTATAGAATTAAGTATTCCCTGTTTCTAAATTAAAAAAAAAATGTAGAGATTAAGTATTGTATCTTCCTTAAAAGTTTGGTAGAATTCACCTGTGAATTCATCTGGTTTTAGTAATTTCTGTTTGGGAAATGTATTGGTGATTAATTAAATTTGCTTAATATATGTATGCCTAATAGACTGTTCCCTATTTTTTCAATGTTGTTTTGCATTATTCTTTTAATATTTATAGACTCTGTAATGATGTCCCTTCATTTATTTTCTTTTTCTCCTTCCTTGCTTTTATTTAGTTATCTTTTAATGTGTGTTGTCCAAGCTGGTTTAGATCCTCCAACCTCAGCCAAGTAGCTGGGACTATAGCACTATATGTGGCTACCTTTTTCGATATTTGTAATTGGTTTTCTCTCTCTTTTTCCTTGGTTCAGCTAGTTTGAGAATTACTGATTTTTACTGATATCTAAAAAAAATCAGGCTTTGTCTTTGTTTTCTTTATTGATTTTTTATTTTCACTATTTTTTATTTTAAGAAATTATTATTATTTTCTCTTTTCTCCCATATTTTTTTTCCTTTTTTTAAGGTGAGTCTTACTATGTTGCCTAGGCTATTCTTAAACTAATGAGTTCAAGTGATCCTCCTTCTGTAGTCACCTGAGTAGCTGTAACTACAGGTAGGTGAGGTTGGAACTAAAATTTTTTTTAAAATATAAAATTTAATATTTTTCTTCTTTTTAAATATATGCATCAAATATTATAAATTTCCCTTTAAGCATTCCTTACTTTATATAACATAAATTTTGAGAAGTCATATTTTTATTGTTATTTAGTTCAAAATATTGTAAAATTATTAACATTTCTTCTTTGACTCATGTAGTTTAGAAATACATTTCTCTAATATTGTTGGATTTTCTAGCTATGGATGTTACAAGATTTCTAGTATAATTCCATCAACTTAGAGTAGACATTGAATGATTTCTATTCTTTTAAACTTGTAAATGCATTTTGTGGCCCAGAAAGTGATCTATTTTGGTGTTTCATGTGAACTTGAAAGAAATGTGCATTATGTTTTTGTTGGATGAAGTCTATAGGTATCAATCATATCTAATTGTTCGATAACACTGAGTTCAAATATCTTCTTCCTGATTTTCTCCATGGTACATCCATTTATATTCCATAAGAGACATGTTGAAGTCTGTAATAGTGGACCTGTAATAGTGGACTCATCTCCTTCTCCTTGCATTTCTCTATGTTTTCACCTTAAGAACCTGTCATTCTGTTGTTAGGTGTATATATATATTAAGGATTGCAATGATTTCTTAGAGGATTGACCTTAGCATTGTGTAATGTTTCACTTTATTCCTGATAGTTTTCTTTGCCATTGGATCTTCCCTGTCTGAAATTAGTTATTCTTGCATTTTTTGGGTTAATGTAAATAAAATATACCTTTCTACATACATTTACTTTTTAATCCATGCGTGCCTTTATACTTAAAGTGGATTTCTTATTCTCTTTTTATTAGTACATTTAGGTCATTGATTTTCAAAGTAGTTATTTATATAGTTGAATAAATATCTACCATATTTATTACCACTTTTATTTGTTATCCTTAGTTTTTGTTCATATTTTTGTTTTCTATACTTTTTTTCAATCCTTATAGTTTTAACCTACCATTTTATTTATTTACTTGCTTTATTTATTTATTTGCTTGTTTGTTTGTTTGTTTGTTTATTGGTGCCAGGGTTTGAACTCAGGGGCACTCAACCACTGAGCCACATCCCCAGCCCTATTTTGTGTTTTATGTAGAGACAGGGTCTCACTGAGTTGATTAGTGCCTCACTGTTGCTGAGGCTGGCTTTGAACTCGCGATTCTCCTGTCTCAGTCTCCCTAAGTGCGTACTGACTATTTTATTATGATTTCATCTTCTGTCCTTTCTTATCATATGTTCTATTTATTTTTAAGGCTTTTTTTTAGTAGTTGTCCTAGAATTTACAGTGTACATTTATATATAATGGAAGTCCACTTTCAAATAAAGCAATTCTTAGATAATGCAAACATCTTATAATAACAAAATAATACTAATATATTTTCCTAATTCTTATATCATTGCTTTCATTCACTTACTCATAAGAATACACAAGCATATGCATATATGTTGACATATGCATACACATAAAAATACATAATACATTACTGCTATTATTATTTTGAAAATGTTATTTTAGATCAATTAAAAATAAAAAATGAAAAATTTTATTTCTTCTTCGTTCCTTTTCTGATGCTCTTTTCTTTAAGTAGGACTGAGTTTTTGACCTATATCATCTACATTCCTGCTAAATAACTTCTCTTAACACTTCTAGTTAGGCAGATCTACTAGCAATAAATTTCCTTAATTTTTGTTTGCTTGATAAAATCCTTATTTTTCCTTCATTTCTGGAAAAAAATGTCACAGAAAAGAATTTTAGGTTGGTATCTCTCAACATTTTAAATATTTCACTCAACTATCTTCTTGTTAATGTGGTTTCTGAAGGGAAGTCAGCCTGTAAATTTCATATTTACTCCTCTATAAGTGAATTGTTTCCCTTCCCATTACCTTTTTTAGGATTTTTCCTTTGTCTTTGACTTTTTTGTCCTTTGAACATCATACACACAGTCACAACTTACTTGCTTCTTCCTTTCTTCTTTTTCCTTTCCTTTCCTTCTTCTTTTCTCTTTTCTTATGTTATCCTTCTTGGTATTCTCTGAATTTTCTGGATCTGTGCTTTTGTTTCTGACATTAATTTGGAGAAATTCTCAGTCATTACTGTTTCAAATTTATCTCTGTTCACTTATCTTTATTTTAATCCTTTGTTATTTTCATTATGTGTAAGCTATGCCTTTTGTATTGTCTCACAGTTCTTCAATATTGTCACTTTCCCAAGCTTTTATTTCTGTCTGCATTTCAATTTTTCTTGCTTTATATTTTTGTTTTTTAAAGGGCTGAGGACTGAACACAGGGCCTTGTGTGTGCTAGGCAAGTGTTCTATCACTGAGTTAAATCCTCAACCCCCGCATTTCAATTGTCAAGGTTTAGTTTAGAATCCTCAAGTTCTGATTTTTTTTTTAATTCAGTTTTAGTCCATCTACTGATAAACCTATCAAAGCCATCCTTCTTTTCTCTTACAATGTTTGATCTCTAGCATTTCCTTTTAATTCTTTATTGAAATTTCCATTGCTCTATTTACATTGCCCATGTGTTCTTGAATGTGGTCTACTCTATCCATTAGTACCATTGACATATCAACCATAGTTGTTTTAAATTCCTAGTCTGATAATTCCAATTTTCATGCTACCTCTGAATATGGATCTGATGTTTTCTCTGTGTCTTCAAACAGTGTTATTTGCTTTCTATATGCCTTGTAATTTTTTTTTCTTAATAGGGAGGTATGATGTGCTGGGTAAAAACAAAAAAGTAAAAGAAAACTCTTAAATGGGCCTTTAATAATGTGATGCTAATATGTCAACGAAGTGAAAGCATTACATATATTTTTAGTTGGCAGCAAATTAAGTGACTAATAGTTGAAACATGATTCAGAGACCTGGCTATTTGATTTACTTATTGTTTTCAATAGCAAAATTTCTCTTTATTTCAATGGCCTTAATCTTTTTGGCAATCCAATGAGACAAATCACAACCCTCAGCAGCCCTAGCCTTTTAAGTGAAGACTTTGATATTCTGAATATGGTTAATTGGCTTTCTAGTGGATTCCCCAAACTCTCCATGGTCACCATAGTACTCTCACACTGTATTCTAATGACTCAGTATTTTCATTCATGAACTTCATACATGTGAGAACATAATTTTAAGATTCCTGCTGTGTATCATTCTCTGGACTATGTACAGAAAGTTTGTCAGTAGAGCAGCCATTAAGAAATATAGTTCTTGCCCTTGGAGAATGTGTTTTCTTCATCCCTGTCCTGAATGTGGCTTGACCATCAATCATTTGAGAGCAGGTTCTTTGGTCATCTCCCTTCTTCCTTCAATGTGCTGTCAGTGCCCACATGTTGGATACACAAAGAGGTTTCTTGATTAGGTGAATACATGATCAACAGCAACCTATAATTTAATTTACTTCATCGCATGAAATACAGGGATATTCAGTAAAAGAAATGCAACAGATCTTTTATGTCTTTAGAACCCATGAAATTTAAACATATTTTAAAATAGGATGTACATGATTTAATGAGTATTTCACACTGAGTTGTGCCATTTTTCTGATATTAGTCTGTGATAACAAAGGTCAGAGATTTTCTGGGGAGTAGTATAATCACATTTCATCGCATCTTCCCCTGGCCGTGAAGCTTTTAGAATCTTCTGCTCAGTTTTCAAATGTTGCATAGACAGGATCCCAGCCAGTCCTTACTTTCGCCTGCTAGGCCTTTGTAATTCTCCGTATGTAGCTAATAATGTAGTTAGAATTAGAATTGGTCCCATTTGTATTGTATCCTATCTCTGTACTGAATGATTTGAACGGGAGATGGTAGTCTTGCTTTAAAAAGGGAAAGTACCTGTGTGAGTTCTTTTCCATGAGTAAGATTTGTGACTATTTTCCAACTTCTGGTCTTATTTTATCTTGAGATTTCCCTTCTTTTGCTTCCTGGGCAGGACCATCCATTCTTCTAACACTTGGCTTATCATTTTCCTCTAATTATATGTTTTTAGAAAAGCACCATTTTGTGGCATTTTTCAGCTCATTGCATATACTACTGGACCTTTCCTTTGTTCTTCAATTATTTCAGTCATTGTAGGGCTTGGAAGGCAGGTTCTGCACTGCAGTTCCATCCCACTAGCTGAGTAATAATAGGCACATCATTTAACTATTCTAAGTCTCGTGGGTATACTAATAAATCTTATCTCCTAAGTTTATAAAAAAAGATTCAATAAAATAATACATGTAAATTGCTTAGCACAGTACATAGTATATATTGTTTGTTATTGTTATTGTTGCTATAAATGATATTAATACTGCTTAATAGATTGCAAACTCCTCGAACCCTGAGATCATCTCAGAATTTTTCTTTTGCTCCTCATAGAACAGGAGAGTATGCACTCCAACAAATGCTTTTAGAGTCAGTGGCTCCAGAGTGAAAATGAATTAGCTAATGAATGTTGTAAATTCTGATTAAACATGCTTTTCTCACAATTAAAGATATTTTCCATTTGTCAGTATACAATGTTCTTTAGCATTCAGTGACATAATATAAAACATCATTCAGATTCATGAAACTGAAAATATTATCCTTAATGTATATTTTGTAAATGTATACAGATCAAGACAGATTAATTTAAAACTGTAGGATAATCTAAATAGCTACCCTTAAAAAATTACCACTGGCATTTTAATGAAATGTTATTTTACAACTTTAAAGCTCACAGCAATATAATTAGTAATATGTGTAATCTTTATTACCAATCTTAATCTTTTTTATATGACTGAAAAATTATTTTATGGTAGTACAATTAAAATAATGCTAAAAATGTCAGCATAACAGAATTAAACTAAAGTAACTATGACAATATTGTACCCCAAACCAGCTAATTTAAATGCAAAATACTTTGTAAAGGCTATTTATCTGGGCTAATGCATGTTAAGGGATTTAAGGAGTAGTTTGTATAACTGAAATAAGAAGAAAAATAAGCACTGTACAGCAATCTTTGCTATTGTTTAACATGAGGGAAATATTAAATAGGTTTATATATAGGCCACTTGAGGAAAATATATTAGAAGCCATATCACTACATAGTAAATATGAAGGCAACTGGAAAGAAATGCTACATTCATAGGCTTTTCAAGAGAAAGCTTGAGATGCTTAAAATTGTCCTTTTACTATTGATGGTACAACATTAATTATGACAACTAGACTGAAGGTGCCCAGAATTTTACCAGTATGTTCTGTGGAAGGAATTTTGAAAGACAAGACATTTGATGATTGGTTAGAACACAGCAGTGATTAGATTTTTTTCCTGAATCCTTTTATCTGTCAATTCATAATAATGACTCTGCCAATTCATTATTATAGGTTAGAATACAGAAAGGTTTAAATATAATATTTTTCAAAATAAAACTAGGGTCTGTGTACAAACTTTAGAGAGGCAAACTTCAGAAAAATTTACCTAGATTTTTACCATTCATAGAGTATCACACTTGATACTTGGTACATAAATTTCTAGTTTCTCCTACCTGATAAATAATTTTTGAATGTTCTTAATAAAAAGATTTTATTATATTCCATAGAATATTTATGTGTAATGTAAAGAAGCACCAGGAATATACATTGTATATAAATCAAAATAGTGAATCAGCTACAGTTTTCTTGAATCATTTTAGGCCTTTCTCTTTTTAGATCCTCAAAATCAATTGCTGCTTTTATATTTATTCCTAATTGTTAGAGTCATTTGTGTAAAAAAACTAGTAAACATTGAAGATATTTTAGTAAAGCTTAAAAACTTAGGGTTTTTAAAAACCATAATCCATTCAAATTGTATGTAAGTTAGGACAGAATCATGGACCACAGATCTGAGAGAAATTAGATGTTGCAGTATTTATTGTTAGAACTCCTCTGCTGGAAGGAGGACTCTGATTTACCAGATGATGCACCACATTGTCTTTGTTTGGTTTTGATTCTGTAGGTCCCAGCACTCCTGGAAAGTCCTGGAAGACCTCAGCTACAGAGAGCCCAGAAACAGCAAGTAAAACCCTTCATGACCCTTGACCACCAAATCATCCGCCAGACTCTCAAACAGTCACACCCTCCAGGGCCAAGCTGTGCTCTTCTGCCACAACATGGACTCACCAGTCTGGACAGTGATCCTAGCCTCACAGGAAACCCACTCACCCAGTCACTAGCTCTTGTGAAAGAAGATGGCAGTGAGGAATGGCATGTATGTCTAATGGCTGGTTGTGAAAACTATGTCACCAATGTCTGAGAAAAACACTTAAGGAAATTGGAATCAACATTTTTATAGTAAACATTCCAAATGCAAATTAATTTAGCAAAAGAAATGTTCTAATTAATCTGTGATTATGAATTATATACATATTAGTTATTGTGCATAGTAAATTGCAATGATTCATTTTTTAAAAATATTTTTTAAGTTGTCGGTGGATCTTTATTTTTTTCATTTATTTATATGTGGTGCTGAGAATTGAACCCAGTGCCTCATGCATGCTAGGCAAGCACTCTACCACTGAGCCACAACCCCAGCCCCACAATGATTCATTTTTAATACTCACTTTAATTAGATAACAATAAGAGTCAAAATATGCCCTAATAGTAAAATATGCTTACAAGATTTAACTTTAATTTTATAGGTTTCTTGAGTAACTTTAGTTGAAATGTATGTCAATAGTTATATTATCTTAAGTAACCATGAATATAAAACTGGTGCAGTTTATTTAAGTAGCAGTAAATTTGTGCTTTAAAATATTCATTAGAATAAAATTAATAATTTTATTGTACTTACTATTTCATGAGATTATATTTGGATTTATTTTTTACTTTATATTTTTAATATATTACTATTTTTGACATATTCTTGTCTACCACTTGCTAAACAATAGGAATTTAGTGGGGCTGAGGATAGAATATTCATAAGGTTTTATGGAGTTTATGTTTATTGTGACTTGCTTTTAAATGAACTTTCAAAAAACACTTAAGAATGAATGGAAATGGGACACAACTAGAACTTTAAAAAGCACTTTAATATCTCAGTGTTCAAAAACTACAATAACTGAGTTCTCTTTTCTTTTTCTTTTTCCCCTTTGATTTGTTAGATGGAGCTATGTTCCTATGATCTTCCAGGTTTAATCTCCCAATCTAAATTCCTGGTGATTACTGCTGATTTCAGGTTGATACTTTTCAGCTATTAAGTTTATAGCTTCCATGCACAAAAGAGAAGTGCTTAGAATCCCATTATTTGAATCCAAATAATGGAGAAGTCTTTTTTAAGACAAATTTTATATCAATCTGAAAAAGAGAAAATAAGGATCTGCTAGGAGGTTTAATGAAATATGAAACCACCCACATATTAGGACACTTTAAAATTCAAGGAATGTAATTCTCTCCACATGTTTTTACATGAAACTTTTTGATAGTGGACATATAAAGAACTTTCAAAACAATAAAATGTAGACCAGATTCTCTCTTCACTCTGCAGAGATCATAAAAATGTATGTAGGATGCAAATCATCTCTACATTAATTATTAGAGTTACACCCAAAACAATTTATCTTACAACCACCTTTTGTAAAGTTCATTTTCTTGTGTGGAAGATGGATTTTTAAAGGAAAAAACATTTCCCAAAGTATATGAATATATCAGTCAATTGTAGGCAAAACCCAGAAAATGTTCATGTATCTTATAAAACATGCCTTTTAAATTTAGATGGATAAGCAACATATATGTCTTTGGGGCTTTTCTTAACTTTTTTTTTTTTGGTACTGGGGATTGAATTCAGGGGTGCTTAACCACTGAGGCACATCCCTAGCCCTTTTTAAAAACATTTTATTTAGAGACAAGATTTCACTGAGTTGCTTAGGCCTTGCTAAGTTGTAGAGGCTGGTTTTGAACTTGCGATTCTCCTGCCTCAGCCCCTTCTGGGATTACTCTTAGCATTTTTTTATTCCTTAGGCATACATCTTACTGTTGTCTTTATGATAAGCTTGTACATACACAGGGTATGTACAAATGATTTTATATGCACATGTCTTTCCAGCATACAATTCAAATTTGTACTGAGAGCACATTGTGTCTTTAGCAGTCCTTTAAGTGTTTCCTGGGAAGGGTTAAAAGTCCCAAGGAAGGAATGCAGTTAGTTGCCTAGGGACAATGTGAACAATGGATGTAAAGAAAATTTTCTATTTTTTAAGCAATTGTACTTTGTGTATACAAAAGTGCATTTTAGCCATCATCAATGTCCATTTAATTATAGTTTTATTTGGCCTTTAATCATTTGAATCAGTGTGTGTGAGCTCTTTAGCTTATCATGTACACCTAGTCCCACCCTGCCATCATCCACAGACCTACTATCTTTTGGGGTTTTTTTTGGTACCAGGGATTGAACTCAGGGGCACTGGACCACTGAGCCACATCCTCAGCCCTATTTTGTGTTTTATGTAGAGACAGGGTCTCACTGAGTTTCTTAGTGCCTTGCCACTTCTGAGGCTGGCTTTAAACTCACGATTCTCCTGTCTCAGCCTCCCAAAGTACCTACTATCTTTAATAGGAGGAATCCTATGCTGTTGCAATTTCCTAATATTCTTTGATTGGTGCTAGAAATCCATGTCTCAAAGCAGGAAGTCTCTTTACACAGAAATTTTAGTATAGAACCACAAGCTATTAGTTGTGGAGCCTCAGCCCTAAACCTTTCTCGCCCACATTTCTACACCTTGAAGAGTTGTATTGATGATAGTGTTTTAAGAGTTCTGAACACAAGGGCAGAGTGGGAGCTCAGAATGAGAGCTGTTTCCACTTTTTGGTGTTCTTTCTCCTAAGCATTGTCCTTCTATGATACCAGGGAATATTTCATCATTTCAAAGAAATCATAGGTACCACAGGACAAGTCTGCAAAAAGGCATCCTTGGATTCAGGATACGGTGATTGAAATTAGTAATAACTTGGCTATTAAAGGTCTCTGGGAGACATATAAAATCAAAAGAATGATTTTATAAGCACATGTCTTTCCAGGATACAATTCAAATTTGTACAGAGAGCACATAGAATCTTCCACACTTGACCGTAGCACCTGGCATGGACTTGTAAGTCAGCATTCCCAAGGTGCTCTGCACTTCAGCCATATGGGATCACTAGTGGTTCTCATGGCAGCTAGGTCCTCCTTCTTCTATCTTTCTTTCCTTCATTTTCATTCAATCTCTATCAATAGTCTGAATAATCCCACTCACCCTGAAAATAGATTTCAGGTTTCTTCTCTAAGGTGCTTTCCCTGGTGATTCTCTGTTTGGATCTAGTGCCTATTTTCTGAGCTTTCATGGCAACGTTTATATTACATGGGAAAAAAACTGCACCTATTATGCCATTTTCACAGCACATCCTCCTTTTTTAATATTCACTTCATTTTTCTGATTCTCTAGTTTATTAATTGTTTAATTAAAATAGCATGCCTTATTCATATTTACATATCTAGCTTCTAAGATGATTTTCTGCAAAATAATAGTACAGATTTGGGGCAAATTTATGGATCAATGAATAATTCAGTCAGCCAGCCCTCAGTATCCATGGGTTATATCCATTCATACAGAGTTTGAGCTCCATGAGAGCAGGAACTTTATACTCATTTATACCATTATTTTCGGTTCTTACAACAAAGCCTCACAATGAGCATCATTTGATAGATATTTGTTAATGTATGAATAGTGTTCTGATTTATTGTTTTATATTGTTACTGTTTAATGAATAGTTTTATTGTTGTTATTGCTATTACTATTATTATTGGTCGTTAGATAATATGTCTCCACATATTCTATGTCCATGTGCTCTAGTCAGCTAAAACTTGGCCATTGACATTTGGACATATCTCTGTAAGAGGCAATCAAAACATTTTAAAAGAAAATGATGCTTGTAGGAAATCATCTCTCTATATGTTAAATTTGTGGGCTCTAGGATAAAATACTTCATGTAAAACACTATTTTTATCGATACTGATTTCCAAGGGAGTAGCTTTCTCCATTGTCACCTATGAATCCATGGAAGCAAATGGGCCAGAGTGTCAGGGAGATCTCATTTTAATTTCTAAAGTATTCTGGGTTTTGACATACATATAACCTCAATTTAAACAGACTAATAAAACCTTAAATATTACTAGAATTACTCTCTGTAACTTCAGATTGAAGCTCTACTTTTATCATTATGCACATTATTTTAAACATATGATATTTTGCTAGATGGAGAACATTTTTGTGAATGTAATTGGTATGGAATCAAGTTTTAAAAAGGAAAGAACAGACTCTCCTCTGCTAATGCAAAAATAGTGTTTCCAGGCCCAGAGAGGGCAATAAGACTGAAATAATAATAATAAAATAATCTGATGATTTAAAAAAGAAATTTAATTTGATTATCAAATGATGTTTTCTTCTGCATTTTTGAAACAGAGATAACAAGAATATTAGGAAGCATTTGTTGGTGCAGACCAAAGTTTATATAATGTTATTGAGAAGATTATAGAGTTCATTCTAGTCTCTATTTCTGTCTGCACCTCTGTCTGTCTCTCTTGGTATTTAATCTTAAATACATGCATCTAATTTTACATATAATCTATGACAGCATTTTCCACAAGTGATTTAATCTTTAGATTTTCTATTTGAAGCTCAGCATGTAATCAAACATCTTCATGAGGTCATGACTCAGTTTTGACTATTTTACCATGACTAATAATTACGAGATTCAGACGCTCTGCACCTTTGTACAGGACAGAAAAAGATCGCAACAATAGAACGTATAAGTTTATTTCTTAGCCAATAACCAGAGGTTAAAGATAAACTTAAAAAAAAAAAAGGTAGAACAGGCCTCACCCTACTTTAAAGTATGTGGAAAACTTCTGTGTTGAAATCAGTCCAAATTCCTAGAATAATATTCAATGAAGGCATGGTATCTTATCTCCTATTCAATTGCCGTTGCTGTCTCGTTCATTTATTAATCAGAAAAAAAATGTTATCACTGATGGTGTTTAAGATTTTTTCCACACATTTTGAACAGTTATTGTTAGTTTGTTTGTTTATAGGTTAAGTCTTTTTAGAAAACATAAGAAGAAAAGGAAATGATATATGCTAATTGAGTTGCTACTTTAAGGATTTAATTTAAGGAAAATGAATGAGTTATTTTTTTAGACTGGCCAAGACTCTTCATCAGCAAATAACTGGGGTGGACTATGTTGTGATGAATGTTTTAAATTTAGGGCCTTATGAAACAGTTCAGGAAAGCATCCCTTTTCTTCATTTATTGCTAAATAGACTAATATAAGAAGTATCTCTTCCTTCATTTCCTCTAGCATGCAGGACTCCTTGTATAACAAGTGATTAATACAAATATTACCTGCCAAAGTTCAGACAAAATTAAAATCTAGTTTTTGTTGCAGGATATTTTAGGATGGAGTGACATATCTATCTTTTCTTACTTTAGATTTTCAAGTAGCATAGAATCATGAGAATAAATTTTATAGAAAAATATATTACTAATGCTAATTTTTCCCTAATTTCACAGCATGAGGATACTATTTTCTTTACCAGCATTTAACTTCTATATTTGAGAAAGTGATATTAATTTCCTACAGTTTTCTTTTCCTTGCATTTGGTACTTACTTCCCTGAAATCATATATCGAAACATTCTTAGTCAAATTATCTTACCTGTTTTGCAATGGTTGTATAGAATGGTTTACTCAGGAAAAACTGGTGGTAATGAGTATAAGGAATTTGTTTTTGATCTACCGAACATACTTTCACAAAGATTGATACTACTGACCTATCTGTATTTACATGAAAAATATATATTGCCCAAATAATCAATAATCATTGATAATTCTAGATTTACCTATTTTAAACTAAGCAGTTCAATTAACCAAATATTCATTGAATACATACAATATTCAAACCATACTACTCAGCTATATGAGACTAAACACTGAATAGACACATGAAGAGATGTCCCACAGTGAGATACCCATGGTAGTCAGGAAAGGAATCAGTCTGGATTTTGGTGTGATGCCCAAATTCTAAACTAAACATTGCACACATCACTTATCTTAGCTTCACTTTATTTTCTCTTTCTACATTATGGGAATAGTTAAAAATATTGCTCTGTGGTTGCTTTATGCCCTAGTGAGCAACATGTGTGTATTTTGAATGCCAGTCAGAGTGTTGCTTTGGGGCCCAAATGAATGAGAAATCATGCAAAACCCAGAATTCCTAAAGGCACGCTTTAGGAAGAGATGATGTTTGGAAAATGAGCTACAGTCAAAATTTTAAGAGATAAACATAAAAGTGCAGAAAGGTAACGAGTTAGAATAACAAGTGAGAAAACAGAACGTATAAGAAAAGCTGGTAGAATAGAGGTAATAAATGGAAGAATTTTTATAGTTCATAAAGATAAATATAAATATGTTTGATTCAGAAGAATTCTTCAAGTAGTGTATTAACCAGTGAACTTTTGATTGCAGGGGCTAGAAGCTAATTCATACGAGGCATAAGTATGAAAGAGGATATTTCTGATTAATTTAAGCCATTCTGTTGTTCCTATTACCTTTTCCAGAAATTGTTTTAAGATGGGCTTATGCTACAGTTTTGGCATAGCCAAGAACTTCCAGGAAGTTTCCTCCAGTATACGATGTAGTCTCAAAAGAGAGAGGGTCTTTTGCCTCACCATGATGTTATGGGACAGTGTAACTTATGGAGCACCTGTAGCCATTTGATTGCCAAAGCGTAGATAAACTAAGGAAAATCAAAGAAATAAAAGACATGCAAAGAAATATTGTTTCTATCCCCCAGAGAATGGTTTGCCTATGGATTTCACATTATGTATGTTTGAAAATATTATTGGATAAGCTATTTGTATCAGGCTTTTCTGATTCTCAAAACCAACATGGTTCCTGGAAGATGTGTTTAGATAGTTGTGACAACCTCTGAGAAAAAGTACTTCTTTTTGCCCTTAGTTACAGTTAAAGCCCTGTGATAATTCATATCGAAGCAATTTCTATCAAATATCTATCCAAAAGCTAATTTCTCTGTCCAACCTAGCACTGTGGGTTGAGCAGCCCCACACAATAAATTTAGTTAGACTAAGAATCAGGGAAATGGGATTTGTCACCAAAGTTAATGTGAATGGATTTTAATTGGGCTGAATCAACTACTAGGCATTATAGCAAGTTTCAAAATCAATGCTATTAATAACAGTAATAACTGTTATTAAATGTTCACCTACTATGTGACTAATATTTTTCTGAATACATTTTGAATGTATTTTTCAAAGATATCACAAAATATGCAAGGTTTTGAGCAATCTATTGAGTATACTGTTAGTCACTTTGGGCATCCTTTGTTGTGGCCTGAACAAAAGTCTGGATGAGACTTGTGGTGGTCCTTCAAATTTATCATGTTGGAGGAAGTAGTTGAGGATTGTACAGATCCATTTAGCCTAGGAATTTCTGACCCATCAATGAATGCTGAGTGACTGGAGTTTGAACAATTACCTTACAATTTCTATTTGGTCAAAAGCGTTGGCTACCTGTCCAAGCAATTAATTCCTCTGTAACATCTATGTAAACTGGACTGCACAGAGCCAAAGTGCAGGAAGAATCCGGCCAAATCTCTGCTTTCTTGGATGAAACCTCTCAGTCTATCCTTCTCCTTAGCATAGATGGTATATTTCCCTTCTCCATTTCAGCCATCTCTTCACATGCTCATATCCTAGATCTTATTGCCAATTTTTCTATATCTGTAACATTTTTATTACATCCTATTTTTTTTAGAGGACTTCTAGTGTTCCTAGTTCACTAATTGTTTAAGCCCCTTGAGATGCCAAACCAGTTGGCTCTATTACCGTTCTCAATTGTTATTACTTCCCTCTGGCAATATTTTAAAAATTTCTTCTTTAAACAGTATCAAGTCCTTGGTCTGCCACCATAATCAGTTCTCTTGTAAACACTGAATTTAATACTTGTCACCATCTTCTCTCCTAAAACAGTGGCTATTTAGCATTTTATTCTTATTATCCAGCACAGTACCTAGCACATCATAGGTGCTCAGCAAATACGTATTAACTAAATTAGTGTAAAATTCATACATATATTGAAAATAACTGTTCCCATCATAATTTTGATGTAGAAATATTGTTGATGGATAAAAGACAGCAGCAACAAAGATAATAGCTGCTACACATTTGTTACTATGTGACAAGGATTTGGCAAAACACTTTTGATGAAACATGCATTTAATCTTTACAACAAATCTATGAGGTGGAGACATCATTTTACAAAGGAGGAGAAAGGTTTAGAGAAATTCAGAAACTTACTTAAGTTTGTATGCTTAGTAAAGAACAGAACAGAGGCTTGAATCCAGTCTTATATTAAAAATCAAATGCAATGATCTTATCCCCTCTGCTGTGCCAGCAGATACAAGAATGTGGTCCTTTTACAGAACTATAGAATTATAAAATTTGAAAGGACCTGAGATAGATCTGATCCTCTGACGCACTCCAGTTGAATGATTATTTAGCCTCCGAGTTTAGTCTCTCTGTAATTTCCAATCATTGATCTGTTTCACCTTTCTCTTTCAGATATGGGGTAATTTAATTATTTTAACATATATAGGTGTATTTCAATCAAGTGGCTATAAATGCTGGTGGCATTTGGCAATCTAAGTAAACTGTTATAGTTCAAGACCATTCCAGAGACGAGGACTGAGTAAATATTAACAACTTCCCCCCGCCTCATGCTTAGTTAGAACTTGAAAGGACTACATAACATCAATGAGCAAGCTTCTGTCAATCACAATCTAGACCAGATTAGTCTTAAAGTCCAAGAAAGAAGCAAAGTTCACTTTTGTGCTGAAATTTCTGCTCACTTCTCCTGGTTATTGTTTGCAAGTTTAAGGAAAAGAAAATGATGAAGGAGAAAGAGAAAACCATTGCTATTGTGAAGGTTATAGACCCTTCAAAGTTGAAACTGGTGAGCAAGTGCATTTTGGAATTCTTACAGTGTTTGGAGATGAATCCAGCTTAAGTACTGAATTTAAATTTTATAAATTTGTACTCAATAAAATAAGGTATGTAGAAGCTGAGCTTTGTAATATGTAAAGTATTATTTACTGTATTGACAGGCTTGTTTATATGATTGCTTTCAGTGCTCTGTGCTACATTAAAAATATTGCTATAGTCTATTTGGTTAAAAATTACTAAAGTGAAGTTTTATTATGATTTTTATATACAAAAGATGAAGGTTTCTGTACTTATCTGCTGAGATGTTTATATTAAATTAACAATTTTATTAATGTAATACTAGACAATGTGCAAGAAATTATATGACACAAAAATACTTATAAGTTACCATTTTCTGTTTTGTATTTTCACTTTTCAATTTATGTTATAAACTAGTTTGCCAAAGACAAGGAGTTTCCCACTCTAGTCTCACTCAATATTTTTCTTTACTCGTAAGAAAGAAAAAAATAATAAGAACAATAATAGCAGCATGGGATTTCTCTGGCCAATAGTTGTCATTGATACCTCATAGC
Source organism: Geosciurus inauris (assembly GCA_004024805.1). Lineage (NCBI taxonomy): Eukaryota > Metazoa > Chordata > Mammalia > Rodentia > Sciuridae > Geosciurus > Geosciurus inauris. The sequence continues at coordinate 107,537 of PVHX01002436.1, read as the reverse complement.
AATATTTAAACAAATGAAGTTAGAGAGAAATCTGTGACATGTGGACTAAAACTAGAAAAAGCAAGTTTACTACAATTAAATGAAAAAGCACACAAAAGGAAGGAAATTAATCTTTTTTCATGACTTTTTCGTCTGTGCAAACATCATAGTATATACTGCCTTATAGTGCTTCTCTTTTTACCTGAATTTTATCTTTTTTTAATGTCTATAGTTGCTCTATGTAATAGTCTCCTGCTCATTTTTTCAATTTTCAGTTCACAATAAATGCTTTCACAGAAAAGCAAAACAGGATCTAAAAACTCTGAAATTTTCCATCAATTTTCCTTGAAACTCTCACTAAATATGTGATATATTACAAATACACATACACACTTACATAAAAATTTGGTTTCTTTTCCCTTGCTATTTATACTGAGAATTTATCTGAGAATATAATGTATAACTATATAAAATGCTTTTTCATTTTTTGTATTTATAGTAAAATTATATATATATACACACACACACTTACTTCCAGAAAATTCTCAGGTAGGAAAACTTCCCTTTAGGAAACTATTTTTGTGGTAGAGTTTTGATAGGAAAGAAACATTTGTCAAAATATTTGTCTTATTAAAAAAGACTATGAAATGTATATTTCATGGGTAGAATTATTTTATCTTAATATATATTAACATTTAATTAAATTTATTTGGGACTGGAAAGAAGACTAGTTGAAGACTTTTTTCTTCTTTCTAAAATCTTACACTACTTGTAAGTTGTGCTTTCTACATTTATTATCACACTTGATAGATGGGCCTCTCTGCTCTTTTTTATTTTTGGTGCTTTAGAATTATACATAATAGTTGAATTCACTGTTGCGTATTTGCACATGCATGAGATAGAGCAATATAATTAAATCAATTTTGATCTCTCTGCGCTTCCTTTCTTTGCTACTCTACCATGTTTTTAGCTAGGAAACATAGCAAAGTTATTTTAGGTTGTTTTTAATTTTGCAAATGTGAAGTACATAAAGGTGTGTATGGCATATCGTAACTTGCATGTTTTCTCTTACTATTATATTCTTCGTGAAGAAGTAGACTTATTTCTGTGAATGCATCACTTTCTTATCTTATTATTTTGGCTAGAATTTTATACACAAAATTGACTGTCAAAAGGAATGATGTCAAAGGGATGAATTAGAATATTTTTTCAAATAGGGTCAAATTTGCTGTAATGTTTGGATATGTTTTTTACCAAATTAGGCAAGCTCCCTTGTCTTCCTAATAAAGTAAGGGTCTTATCATAATGGGATTAACTTTTGTCAAAAGCTTTTTCTGAATTTATGGAAATGATCATAAATTTCTTTTTCACTTTTAATACCATAAAATTCACTTATGGGAACTCCAACTTGACTATGGAATATTACCTTGCTTACCTTCTCTTGGATTCAAACTGCCAATAATATTTTGCTTAAGATTTATAGCCATGAGTGAAATGGGCCTATAATTTTCCTTCCTCATAATGTCATTGTGTGATTCTGGTCTCAATGAATTGGGTCACATTTCATCTTGCCTCTAATATTGGAAAGTTTCTGTTCAAAAGTGGCATGATATATTTCTTGAAAATATGACATTACCCTCCATAAACATATCTAGTCCAGATATTTTTCTGGTGAAATATGTTTAGTTTATTTTTATTTCTTTGGTAGTCATAAGATCATTGAAGCTATTGATTACTTTTTTGGTCAGCTTTATCAAAGAATACTTTTTAAAAAATTTATGCATTTTGTCTAAACACAATCATAGACAAATTATCTTTGGTAGGATCTCATCATTTTTTACTGTGGCGAAATAAACACAGCACAAAATTTACCATTTTAACCATTTTTAATTGTATAATTCTGTGGCGTTAAATATATTCACAATGTTGTGGAAACATCACCACTGTAAATTTTGTGAATCCTTCCATTGTCCTGAACAGAAACTCTACCCATGTGATGATAGCTCTCCTTTCCTCCAACTCCTAGTCCCTGGTAATCTTTATTCTGCTTTCAGTCTCCATGAATGTACTTACTCTAGGTATCTCACATAAGTGGAATCATATCTTTGGTGTCTGGCATGTATCATCTAGCATCATGTTTACAAGGTTCATTTATGTTGTAGAATATATCAGAATTTCACTCACTTTTAAGGCTGATTAATATTCTGTTTTGTGTATATACCATATTTTATTTATCCATTCATCTGTTGATGGACATTTGAGTTTCTAATTTTTGGCTATTTTATATATGACCTTTGGTACAGTCTCTGTTTAAGTCCTTGCTTTCAGTTATTTTGGGTACAAAATTAGAAGTGGAATTGCAGGATCATATGTTAATTCTATAACTTTTTGCTTCCCACAATTGTTGTATCATTTTATATTTCTATCAGCAATGGAGCAGTGTTCTCATTTCTCCACATTCTTTCCAACACTTGCTATTTTATGCCTTGCCCTTTTCTTTTGAAAATAGTCATTTTAATAAGTGAGAAGTGATATTTAATTTACTACTATTTAATTTACTGTAGCAATGTAATAAATTTTGAAATTCAGCAGTGTGAGTCTTCCATTTTTTTTTTCCTGGTTGTTTTAGGGTCTCTTGAGATCCATATGAATTTTTGTATACATTTTTCTTTTTGTTTTCCTTTTTTTCATTCCTTTTATTTTATTCTTACTTTTTATTGTTTTTTTTTTAAATTATACACAACAATAGAATCCATTTTGACATAAAAATAAAGGCATGGAATGTATCATGTTCAAGTGGATGTACTCAATAATAAGGTTCATTGTGGTATATTCATGTAAGTACATAGAAAATTTATGTCAGATTTATTCCACTGTCTTTCCTTTTCCCATACTACCTCCCTTCCCTTTAATCACCATTCTTTACTCCACCAAACTTCTCTGTTTCTTAAAAAAATGCAGTTGAATTTTGATATGGATTGCATGAATGTTTGAGTAGTATTACTATCAATAATATTAAGTCTTTCCAATCATGAACATGGAATGTCTTTTCATTTATTGATATTTTCTTTAATTTCTTTCAGTTGTATTTTTAGTTTTAGTTTTTTGGTGTACAAGTCTTATATTTCTTGGCTATGCTTATTCCGAAGTATATCATTTTTTGTGATGTTATTTTAAATGGAATTGTTTTCTTAATTTCTTTTCCAGTGTGTGCCTCATTAATGTATAGAAATGCAACTGAGTTTGGTGGATTGATTTTATATCTTGCAACTTGACTGAATTCAGGTTTTTTTTTTTTTTCCCTCTCTTGGTAGAATCTTGGGATTTTCTAAATATATCAAGCCATCTGTGAACAGAAATCATTTTGCTCATTCCTTTCCAATTTGCATGACTTTTGTTTCTTTTTCTTGCCTAATTACTCTGGCTAGAACATCTAATATGATGTTGGAAACTGACATCATTTTCTTAATCCAGAACCTAAAAGGAAAACTATCTGTTAAATCTCAATTTGTACTGTAGTTATGATTTCTTTTAATTTGAAATATTGTTTATTTAGTCTTCTCTCTTTTTAATCAGTCTTGTCACCGTGTTTTTATTTTATCAAAATCTAAAAATTAATCTGTTTTTCTCATATTATTATTTGACTACAAATTTTCTTTAAAATATTGTTTTGTCATATTCCAGACATTTCTTTATGTATACTTTTAAATTCCAGTGTGACTTTATCATTATTCTTGAGTTGTTTAACAACTTTTAAAAATTTGCCAATATTTTGCAATCCAGTGTTTTATGAAGTATGTTAAGCATTCCTTTTGATTAAGTACATATCACTTTTTAAATGTTTCATATATACTTGAGAGAACTATGTATTCTGTATTCTTGAATATAGTTATACATATATAAATAAACAAGAATATACATAGAATATATATATTCTATGTAGGTGAATATATATATACATATTTCACTTCTTCAAGTGAAGAAGATATATATATATATATGTATATATATATATGTATTCCATATATAAGAATATATATATCTTGGGTCATGCATTTGCTTTTACTTGTCAAGTGTTCTGTACCATTCCTAATTACTTTGGTATGCTAAACTTTTCAAAAACAAAGAGATATATACTGAACTATTCCACTATAATGGTTGATTATTCATTTCTCCTTATAATCTTAACCATTTTGTTTCACATATTTTTCATGCATGCTAATTATTGTAAGACCTTTTATTTTAAAAATTAAGCTATTTTATATTGATGCTTTCTGTAATAATGTTTCTAATTTTAAAGCCCATTTTGTCTAATATTAATATAATTTTAATTAATATAAATTTTTCTATAGGTTTTATCTGCTGAATATATCTGATTTCATTCTTTATTTTATTCATTTATTTATATGTGATGCTGAGAATTGAACCCAGTGCCTCACACATGCTAGGCAAGTGCTCTACCATTGAGCCAAAACCCCAGCCCCTGATTTCATTCTTTTATTCCCAACCTTTGTATATTCTTTCATTAGACATATTTGTATCTTGTAAGGTATTTAGATTTAGTTTCTATCTTCTAACTATGTTAACCCTTTAGCTGGGAGGTTGACTTATTTACACTGATTATTATTATCAATCTATTTCACCTACTTCTCTCACTTTATTTTGTTATTTGTGTTTCATATTTAATATATTTCTTTGATACTGTCTTATTACTTTCATGTCTTTTTGTTTCCATGATACCTTAATCCACTCATACTGAAGTTATCCATACTGTCATACTGAGTTATAAGGTTATAGATTTCACTTTAGCTTTGCTCTTGTCCCTCATTGCCACTTTTTAAAAATTCATGATATCTATGTCATGATATTTAATCAATTTTATTTTATTTTTTTGAAGCATACCTTTAAATATCTCCTCTTATTTAGGCATATTTCATCTAAAACTCTTTTCAATTTTAGTCTTTGTGGGAATAAACCTTAAACATTTTATTTATTTAATATTTTATGCTTAAGAATATTTTTATCATGGCCTTATATGTGAATAACATTTGAACTGGATATACAACAGTGCTTTTTTTTCTTTTCATGCTCTAGAAATATTAATTTATTTTCTCTTTCTATTTAATTTTGTTATTGAAAAAAATTATTAGTCTGATTCCTGATTCCTCATAAATAAACTTTTTTTTCTTTCTTTTGGCTTTTAGATTTTTCTCTTTACTCTTCAAGTTAAGTATAATATGTCTGGATATACATTTTCCCTACTGTCTTTGTTCATTGGCATAATATAAACACTGGTTTTTAAATCTAAATAAAGTAACAATAAAATAAAATGAAAATGTAGTTTCTTACTTAGTGTTAATTCTTGGAAATTTATCTCCATTATTTTTTACATTTCACTTCTTCAAGCTTATTTTTCCCGTTCTAAGACTATTATCATCTGTGTTTTGATTTTAATAAATTCATCCTCCATGTTGTTGACTTTCATATGTCCTATCTCTTGGTCTTTTTCTTCATCTTCTTTCAAGTTACTTTAATCCAATCTTATACTTTATTAATTATTTTATTCCTTTCCCAAGGAATACTAATTAAGAAGTGATTTTTTTTTTTGTTATTCTGCAGAGTTTTTTCCCTAAGTAACATATTTTTCATACTTCCTATTTCTGCTTGGTTCTTATTGGTCTCATTGGTCATTACAACATTTACTTAGTATTATTTTCTATTGTAAGCTATTACAAATTACTTCTCTTATTGCTCTTAGGCTAATTAAAGAAATTTGGTTTTATTTGTTTTTCTTTTTTCTTTCTTTTCATGATATTTATAATGCTACATATTATTTTACTTTTGAAATTGTCATTTTCCTAGATGTTTTGCAGTTCTGCCCATGAGCTTATTTTCTTCAGGAAATATTGACTGTTGTTAAGGGAAATATGTATGCAGAAAGGTCAGACCCAGTCCATTTAAATTCCTATGATTTCAATAATGGAGATGTGAATATAATTTAGATACCAGGAAATCACTGTCAATCACTCATCACCTAAGAGTAACTTCTCAGAAGTTCAACATCTTTCTACCAGAGAGAAATATTGTCCTATAGAGAAATGTGTTCCACCTTGTTGAATAGATTTTTATAACAAATTCTTTATTTCCCGTCTTTAAAATATGTTTGTTGTTAACAAAAATGTTCATCTATTGCCATTACAAAGGTTTTGCCTTACTGAGAAAGTAATCTGTTTTTTTAATCAAAATAAATATTTCTTCATGAAATACCTATCCGGTTGCCTAATGATCTTCAAAATGAAGTTAAGATTTAGACCTTATCGCCTAAGTAACTTGCACCTTTGATAACTGTAGATATAAATTTGCTCTGTAAGCTCTTCCAGATGTGTATATAATCGTTAAATTTTCACTAACATTGTACTCTTACATCATTTAATAGAGAAAAGGCACTTTAGATTACATGAAGTGTATTATATGCTTGGAAATTGAAACCCAATAGTGTAATGATATTCAAGAAGTGATTAGCCATTTACATGAAATAGAACAGTACCTACAGCATAAAATTAAATAGGTTATTAATCATTGCGCTTTAGGGCATAAATTAGACAATAACCAAGGTCAAGAGAAGATGTAGCATAGCTATAGTTAAGCAGGATTAGATTCATTATCAGAATTCCTGCCCCATTTCTAAGGAACAATTTGTTGGCTACTGTCTAACCAGGTACTATGGACCCATGAGGTGCTGTAGTTAGGAGCCTCTCGCTTTATTGTTACAGTGTGTATGTGGTATAGGTCTTTTTCTTCTGTAGCATTTCTGCAATTTGCCACTTCAGTATTGCCATCCATCTGAATTCAAGCCCTTCAGTGACAAGCACTCTTTCCTTGGTTCCTTCCCCTACACTCCCTGTCCTTTTGTTCAGCATGTCCATTATGTTTCTCCAAAGCATGGTGGCAATGTACAACTCGGGTTGGTGATTCCTTATCTCATAACCAGCGCACTGTTCAACAACAATGTTGGAATACTGTACTTTTAAAACTATGACTAAATGAGTCACAACATAGGGAAAGCTCAGCTTTTTAAAAATTTCCTTCTGATTGTATTGATCTGATACATCTTTCCAATGTTGTCAACTTTGTCCTCATTTTGCACATGAGGAAATTGAGAAGGAATAAATACTTGACATAAATAGCTCCCTTCCAAGTTCCATAAATAAAAACACATTTTTAAACATTAAGTTTGTATAAAATAAAGATGATGAGGCCTAATAGAGTTAGGTGTGTGGTAGCATAACTCATGATCACAGCTACCTGGGAAGCTAAGGCAGGAGGATTGTAAGTTCAAGGTCAACCTGGGCATATTAGCAAGACCTTGCCTTAAAATAAAATATTGTTTTAGAAGGCTGCAGACATAATTCAGTGATAGAGTTTTTGTCTGCCATTTGTGAGGCCCTGAGTTCAATCCCCAGTACCACCAACAAAACAAAACAGAAGAAGGAAAACAAAAAGTATTATATAGAATGGTCTTCATTTACATGTACATTAATTTATTTATTTAGATAATTTCAATCACATTTTCAAAGTTCTTTCTCCTTAGAAATATACATTTATTATATATACTATAGTGGTGTATTACCTCAGAAACTAATTTTTGTCTTAATATGTCCATCGTTCATATTTATTTCCAGTCCGATTTTATAAGTATCAAAAAGTTCTCTCAGGTTGAATTGAAGTTTTGCAAAAAGTGGAAACATGGAGTTAAATTTTCCATAATAATCTTGTTAAAGGTTGTTTGATTATATGTATTGTTCCTAGTCCTCAAGGAAAGAAAAAATGTTACTTGTAAGTCAGCTTTTGGTTAATTGACTAGAAGTGGAATGAAAACCCTTAGAATAGAAATATTAAAAAATTTAAGATCCTACATTGTAAATACAGCTTATTGTAGTAATAGATATTCACTTGAAATATGAATATTATTTACATTTAATTTTCTTGGAAGATCAAGTCTTTTCTTGGAAGATCAAGCATGTTTTGAATAATGAATTGGTATAGTTTTTAATTGTGTATAAAAGCCTTGGCTGTTCTAAAAATCTGTTCTCAAGAAGCACTTCAGGAATCACAGTGTTGCTATAATTGGATGTACCCTATATTCACTAGAGGCAAAAGTAGTTTTAGAGTATTTTTGGTTACCAACTGGCATATTTATAATAATCTAGAACATTAAGTGTGCAATGAGAAAAAGTATGCCTTCCAGGAAAGAGAGTTCCTCACTTAATTAGCAGTGTAAAATGCCTCTTGACTGTGAGTTGCTGGTAGCACTGATGGCGTTCAAAAGACTCTCAGATATTCAACCATTATACCTAATTTGTGGTACAGAAGGAACTTTCCAGCTTTGCTAAGATTTGTATTGGTTTTTGTCCAAAATGATAATTTTAATTGTATTCATTTAAAACCATGTCCTATGCTGGCTCAAACTTCCATAGCTTTGTAAATATTAATCAGAATTTTCCTTCATGCATGAACTGATTCCTCTTTTTGTTTAAATATGAATAGATTTTTTTCAGCATATCTTATCCACAAGCATTTTATAATGTATTTAACAATAATCAATGCATACTCATCTCTTATTTAAAATGAAAACACTACATGTTCCCATTATTATTATTAACAAACCAATGAATTTAAAATAAGGATTTTAAAGTCTACAACTAAATATATCCATGTGCACAGAAGGTTTGATTGATCTTTTCCTTATTCCTCTAAAGTTATCTGGAAGTATTTTGGATGTCTATAGTGGTGAGCCGGGGATTTCACCAGTTAATATGGGGCTTACAAGTGCTTCCTGTTCAAGTGGTTTACCAATGAAAAGAGAAATTACAGGTAATGTTACTTTTATATTTTTATTCTGTTTAACTATTACTAGCTACATAAAATATGAGAGACATGCTTTATCATACCAAATAGAAATCTTTAAAAAATATCAAAATATTTAGTTAAAAAGGAAGCAAATGAAAATTCGTCATTTCTATAGTATCACGCTGTAAGTTAATTCAATTCACAGTTTAACTGAATTGATTAATTATTAATCATATATATGTTTTTAGTAATTGTACACACATACACACACACATGCACATACCACACACCCCTCATTTAATATGGATTCATTTTGCTATTGAATAGATGGAATTTATTAACATAGTTGCAAAAAGATATATTAAATTAGAGAAATTGTTTTTTTGTGTGTAGAAGTTGATATAAGACAAAAGCTTAATTTATTTTTTTCTCTTTTAACTTGTTTTATGGATTTCATGAAAGACTTGCATTTAACTTTCTCAATTGGCAAAAATCCCTAAATTTTCTATAGTTCATTTAAAAACTGTCACAATTCAGAGGGGATAAAGGACAGAGTCAAATTCTTTACAATATATAGACATAAGGATCAGAGGAGTTATTTTCCCAAAGTTACACATCTGGTTTGAAGCAGAAATGGTTTAATGTAAGGATTTCCTGACTTACAAATCCAGTGTTAGATATTTTACAATAAATATAAAATTTATTTGAAATTTTTATAATGAGTTTATGGATTTGGAGTTCAAAACTGGTCTTCAGTAATTTTACATAGTTAATGCTAACATTTTAAGTAAATACAAAGTGGATGTTCTTGGAGTTTAATAACTCAAACATGTTTAAGCATTTAAATTATTTAGATTATAATTAATGACTATAGTTGTAAATACATTTAAACAGAATGTTATTTATTACCTATTTTAATATTATAATTATTCTAAGAACACTTTCTAATTATCTGTTGTTATACAATAACAAGTTACCCCCAAAATTTAGCAGCTTGACATAAACATTTGTGACCTCATCCAATCTTCGAGGATGGAGAAACCAGGAGAGGCTTAGAAACTTGGTGCTGAATCAGAGTCTATTATGAAGCTATAAGCCGGATGTCACTCAGAGGCCCACAATCTGACCCTTGACTTCGGCTGAAAGATGCTGCCAAAGCAGCTCATTCATGGCTCTTGCATCTTAGTGCTGCTTGTTGACAAACACTCTTGGATGATACCTGTGTGGATCTTTCTTTCCATGGGTTGCTTGAGTGTCCTCATGACATGAAAACTGGTGATCCAAGAGGTACCAAAATGGAAGCTGAAAATGCCTGGGAAGCCACAGTAAACATTTCCACAGCATGCTGTTGCTTTCACAGGTCAGCCCCATTAGTGCTGGAGAGAATTATCAAGAGTGAGAATCATCATGGGTCATCTTGAAGGCTGATGGCCACAAACACAACCATGTAGCACATGGAGGGTAGTGTCATTTACTGGAAGAAAGTGGGGAGTTCAATATAGATATCAGAGAAATGCAGTTAGTTCCACCTCTCAGATGTACAAAATATTATTTATTTATTTATGGTACTGGGGATTGAACTCAAGGGCACTCAACCACTGAGCCACATCCCCAGTCCTATTTTGTGTTTTATGTAGAGACAGGGTCTCACTGAGTTGCTTAGCACCTCACCATTGTTGAGGCTGGCTTTGAACTTGCAAAGTGCTGGGATTACAGGCATGTGCCACTGTGTCTGGCTACAAAGTCACATTTGTTTATGAAGAATTCAGATTGGAATAAGTTCTTTTTGAATCTCAAAATTTGGAAAATACTAGAAACAGCAGTGATTGAAGAATTTAATATATTTTGTGTCCTGCGCCTTTTTCATAATCATTACAGTGATGTTCAGGTAGGTATTACAATTGTATTCATTTTATAATTGAAGAAACCAAGATAAAGAGAAGTCTGGTAATCGATCAGAAAGCTATTAAATGGATAGCCAGAAAACAAATCCAGGCTATACAATCCAAGATATTGCCATGGCCTTTTACTAAAGAGTTCCTTATTCCAAATTTCTGAATATTTGAATCAAAAATATTACTGTACCATTTTGGAGGAAGGAGTATTATATTTTCATTTAGTATTTCTGAATGACGTTGCCTAAAAAGGTTTTGAGGTACAACTAAGCACCGTCTTAATTATTTTTCTTTTGATCAGAAACTGACACTCGAGCTTTGGCAAAGGAAAGACAAAAAAAGGACAATCATAACCTCAGTGAGTATGTTTTTCTTTTTTTCCAAAAAAAATTAATTCAAAAGGAAATGCATGGAGACTAAATTGTATGGTCTTTTCATTATCACTCCGTAAGTACTCAAAGTCAGATGACCAAAATTATATAGTCACAGATGAGCCATTTTGGGAAATGGCAATCATGTGAACTCTCAAAAGGAGGGGGAGGGTACATATTTTCATAGAGTGAAACATCCCAAATTCTCTTCTTGATCATTCATTCTCAAGGAGGCTGCCTGTGCCCAAAATAAATGCATTTGGTTACATTGGCACTGTGCTGTGCCTCATTGATTCAAAGATTTACAAACAGAGAAAATGACTTTAGAAAATGTAAACCATTTAAATATCAGAAGCACAAGTTCAGGTTCTCATTTTTTTGTGTCAATTTTCTCCTTCCTTCCTAATGATATGTTATCTGAAAGACATTGCTTATGTGGTAATGCTGAATTCCACCTTTGGGGAAAAAAAGAGCTCTCATGCCTTCCTCGGGGTCAATTTGACTTTGATAACGAGTCACATGAGATGGAGAAATACAGGCAAAAGAAGTAGATTAGCAGTAAGGCCGAGCTTTAGAGTGTTTGGTCATGTCTTAAGTGCTTAACTATCTCAAGTGAGCTTGATCAATTGAGTGTGAAGCTAAATCAAAAACTGAGAAAAAAGTAAATCTGAACAAAAATAAATAAAAATGGAAAGCCTTACAATGTAATTTCTTTACATGCAATTAGTTGAAATTGATTCTCCATGTATCTATGAAACCTACATCTGTGCATAATGCATTTGTTACAGCCCAATGTGATGACCTTGATGGTGGGACTGTGGGGAAGGAGCTGATACATGGTTACAGCTGTCCTCAGGGAACTGATCTAACTCCTAAAGCTGATGGGAGAGGGACAATGTGGATATGAGTTGGGGATCTAATGACTGTAGAAGAAATTAGTTCATTGAAGAACTATGGGGTTCTCTTTTTGTAAACCTGTGAATGATTATTGTCCTTGCTTTTCCCTTTACCTCCTGTATATCCACAGCTTATGTGACATGTCATTTAATATAGAGTATGGTAGGTATCTGGTATGTGCCTTATCAAAGTGTTCCCTAATTCATCTTGCTTTCGAGGGAGAAATCAAGGTTAAAAAATTAATACCATATATGTTGAGTATAATGGATCTAGATCAGCTTTCAAAAACTATAAAACTAATGGGGTCATGGCAAAAGAGGTCCCATTTATCAGAGGTCTAAATATGTAAAAGGTATAAATCAAGCTGGAAAGTGCTAAATTAAGTATGTTTCCTGGAAGGCCAGGACAGAATTTGGAATTCTTAGGTTGTTGAGTCTGGTGTGGGAATGTCAGGGCAAGGCCATGTTGGCCCTCAGCTTGCAGCTCACTCCACTTCTTTTCCCACCCTCTATTCCATTCTGTACTGCAAGTGGCCTCACATATGTGTGAACACCCCACACCGTGTATTGTACTTTCAATCTCTATACACACCCCTAAACATTTTGGCCATGTCCTGAACCTGGGGGTCAGTACACAGGTACCACATTCCAAGAGGCTAGATCCAGGCACATGGCCTACACAGGCTTGGAAGTGGGCCCAGGAAGTAGAGAAGAAATTTCTAGTGCAAATTACCCAGAATGAAGTTTAAAAGGCCTTGTGGCTGTCTTGCTTAGTGGGGAGAGGTGAAACCAGGGCAGAAATGAGTGTGTCTTAACTATGGGTTGGCGGAGGGGCCTCTTTTGTCTGCCTCTGGGGACAGGATTGAGTGAATATGTCAAAACTGTTGTGAAGAGTGAAACCAGAGGCATGAAATAATTTAGTATTTCCTTAAAACATGACTCTTTTACAAATGAACAGCATTGAGAAACCAAAGATATAATTAGCCATTTAAAAATTGATACATACAATCTAATAAGAATAGAGAAGTAGTATATTTAAAAGTCTGATTTCTAAGGATAAAGTTATGTGAAAATAGAGTTACTAAAAAATTCTCACTGTAAAAATAAGTATGTATTTCTATTAGCTTTACCTTTACTTATTTTTTCTTTAGTGTTTTTATGTGGTATCATTCCTGGTTTTTGAATCACATGCAAAGAAGAAACAGGATTGGTAAAGAGGGAAAATAAACTCTTTTGAGGATCAATTATATGCTAATTTTAAAAGAAATTCAATGTTCTTGATCTGAAGATTAAATCCATTCATAGTAATTTGCTTCATGGAGTAGGTTCAACAAGCAATGGACATTCTTTGATGACTTTCATTATTTCCAGTTGTTCCTTTTCAAGTGTATATTCTTCAAGTATTTTACAATATTTTTGAAACATATTTTTCTTATTCATGACCTTTTTTCTACCTTTATATCCCCAAAGCTTTAAATATGTTAGCTATTGCAAAAGTGTATTTGCTATGGTTTTTGATAATAAGAATTGAGAGTGACTGCTCATAATCAATATAGGAGACTTCATATGTCCAGCATTTACGACACAGTAGAGTAACAAAATTGCCATAAGTAATGCATGTATGGAAATGAAAATGGAGGAAATGGTCTCTGAATAAAAGCCTGTATCAGCTGGCCATGGTGGCACACACCTGTAATCCCAGTGGCTTGGGATGCTGAGGCAGGAGGATGGCGTGTTCAAAGCCAGCCTCAGCAAAAGTGAGGCACTAAGCAACTCAGTGAGACCCTGTCTCTAAATAAAATACAAAATAGGGCTGGGGATGTGGCTCAGTGGCTGAATGTGCCTGAGTTCAATTCCTAGTACCACTTCCCCCACCAAAAAAAGAGCCTATATCAGTAGCTCTCAAATCGTGGGCCTTCTACAGACAACATCAGCATCACCTGAGAACTCTTCAGAAATGGATATTCTTGGACTCCATTTCAGATCTAGTAAAAGCAGAATCACTGAGTATGGTGTAAACATCTATTTTAAAATTCCTCTATGTATGTCTGATGCAAGCTTGAAAAATTATTGATCTATATGTTATTAAAAACTTTAAATTGGAAAAATAAATAAATAAATATTGATAGTTTAATCAATATACATTTATTTAGCACTTCCCACATAAGCCAAGTTCTCTAGAGATACAAAAATGAGGAAGCCGCGACCCCTTCCTCAAGGTAGTAGTGGTTAGCTGGGCACACACACCTCTGATTTCCACACTTTGAGAATAGACAGGAAGAGTAAAATACGATGCACGACTTCAAAAGATCACAACCTTGATGAACTGACAAAACGTGTGTGTAAAATAACAACCAAAGAGGATACACATGTATGTGTGTGTGAGTAAATATTATAGCAATGGAAAATATTGTTTTAAGACAAAATGTTTTCAAATACTGTAAATCATATATTCAGTTCTAATACTGCAACTTAGAATAAGATCTATTTGAATTCTTATTATTGAGAAGTGCTATCTCTTGACTAAATGGCAATATTTTTGCCACTGTTTTTAAAAGGTTATTAAGAAAGTTTACAGCTGACCAAAAATTAACTGTGTTTTAATGAGAATAATCAATAATATTTCTTCTTTAATAGTTGAAAGAAGAAGAAGGTATAATATTAATTACCGAATCAAGGAGCTTGGCACACTTATTCCAAAGTCTAATGATCCGTGAGTTCAAAATCATTTCTATAATAATGTTATGGTTTCAATGCCCCCCTAAATGGGTGGGAGGGGATAAGAGAGGACAGAAGCAATGATTAGGAAACTAAGAAGCTCAAGGCAAAGCTAAGGCTATTGCTGTCCCCCATTAATATATCTAGCCAAGAGTGGTCGTATTGAGCATCAACTCTGCTCCCAGGGTTGTCCTTCTGAGCATAGGAAATAAGTTAATTATTTCTCCTCAGTTCATACGAGGTCTCTCAGTATAACAATACTGGCAGATTTAGTGGCATGAAGAGCTATTTATGATGCTGACTGGGATACTCAGTTTATGGTTATAGTATCTTTTACAACTTAAGATTTATATGTACCTAATAATATAATTGTCAGATTCTTCAGAGATCTCCAATTTGTGGAGACACAAAAGTAAAACATGGAGTCGTAAAAACCTGTTGATTGATGCCGACCAGGTTTTTGCGGCAAACACACAGGATCAAATACGTTGTTTGTGGTTGAAAGTCTCAAGAATAGTTAATCAAAGTGTTGAGTTAGAATGTTGAATGTTTATACAAAAACATAAAAACATGATTTCTAGAATTAGTAATGATTTGAAAATGACCTCTGAAAATGCTGATATTTTTTCAGAAGTGATGATGTTTGATGAAATGGTATTTGTGAGAGTTGAATACACTCTTTCTCGAAATCCAAATTTCCTAATTAACATGGAAATTGAATAATGTGTGAGGTGCATGCCTAAGATGACAATAAATTGTACATTTGCATAGCTTTGCCCTGTGGCAACTTGTACCACAATTTACATGTTAGTGTTACTGGGTTTGATCCTAATATCTTTCAAATTTGACACCCCTCCCCCCAAAATGTATGTTTTTCAAATAAAACTATTTTACAGAAACTAAAAGACTGATACCAACATTCTTTCTTTAGTCCTGCCTTTGTGAAGGTTCACTGTCTATGGAGTACTGTGCTAAATTTTTTTATTTTTGATATTTTTAATTTCAAGCTGTTTGAAATCTTGGAGAGACAGGCAAACTCCCCTTTATATGCAAGAACAACTTTAAAATTTTAAAGAAAAATGTCTCATACATTCAAATGGCTTTAGATAGAGTGAATGTTTGAAAACAGTAAATAACATCAGATACAAATTAAAGAAAGAAAGCCTCATTAGGTGCTCCCATCATCATTTTGAAAGTTCAGTTTCAAGTCTAACTAAACAATACTTTAAACTTCAAAGCTGGATAGAATTATATTTTTCATCTTGCTCCTCCTATGCTTCTTCCTCCAGTTTTGTCTTGCCATGAGAAGAAATGAAACAAAACTAAGAATCCATGAGACTCCTGCCATTGCTTGGGGTTTTGGTTCATGACACTGCTACATTTCTTAGATAGTTTCTCAGTTCAATGCTGAAAGTAACCTGTCTTCACACTCATCCCACCACGAGATAAATCCCTGTGAGCAGAAGGTCCCAATAACTATTTTGGCCCTAGAAAACTGATAAAGCATTTCCAAACAAAGAGACGTTGACAATAGTTTCATGTATTTCATAGAAGATGATTACCCAGACCCTAATAAGCGTTCACACTTCATGACAGAAAAATGGAACTTCCTTTAGTTCATTGCTGCTAATGACATTGTCCCTTAATTTGGACTCCTAATGAGATACATTCTAACAGATCTGCTATGAACTGTATTTTCCCACTTTTGACTCTTAATAAATACATATTAAGATCAATACAATTCACATAGATCACACAAACCAAAAATAGGTGCATGTAAACCAAAAACATATGTAGGAAAATATAAGATTTCCTTATATACTTACTTTATGCTGTATTCAAAATATCTCATGACTCTAATTTGAAAATTCATAAAGGTTTTTTAGCCATTCTGATTAATGTTTATCAATTAGTTCATTCTTATTCTCAACACATATTATCAATTCTCACACAGAATTGCATTCATGGACATATACTTTCAGACATTAAAATGAGTAGACTGTTCCAGTACAATTCCATATCTAAAATTTCTCCTAGAAATGTTTTAATAAAATATTTTCTATTCAGTAGCAATAATATTTAACTACATTTACTCATCTTAAATTTATTTCAAAATAGCTATCTGTATCCAGCTTTTTAAAAAAGGCTTGATGCTTGTTTGTGCAGAAAAGTTGGCCAAACGGTTTTAGAAAATTTGCCTTATTGCACAGCGATGTTGCTAAACTCAGATGTGTTTCACAATCCCTGAGGATCATCATTCAGAGAAGACTTTATTTATTTATTTTTCTCAGAAGCACAAACAGCCTTATTAAGAAGTAGGTTAAAAGATTGGTACATTTGAAATGATCTTTAAAAATTTAGGCTTAAGTCATCAGTAATGTACATTTCCTAGTTCATTAATGCAGAAATACTGCACATAGATTTTAATCTTAGAGTTAATAATAAAAGCAATTTTCACTAAAAATATAAAAACTGTAATGGTAGAATCATGATATTGCATTTAGCTCTCCCACAAAAAGTCACTTTATTACTTTCTTTTGACACTTATTTTCATTCTGGGATTAATTTTACTATATAAGGGCTTCTTAACTATTCTATTAAAATTTCTATTCAGAAGCAATAATATCTAAGAGTGAATAATAGTCATGTAAATCATTATTTCATATTAATGTAAAAGATTTTGTAAGTTCTTATGAATTCTGCTGACATGCACAATTGTGAAAAGGTTATCTCTCCGTTCTACAGTGATATGCGCTGGAACAAAGGAACCATCCTAAAAGCATCAGTGGAGTACATCAAGTGGCTACAAAAAGAACAACAAAGAGCCCGGGAGTTAGAACACAGACAGAAGAAATTAGAGCAGGCTAACAGGCGACTTCTACTCCGGATTCAGGTTTTTATAAGAATGATGCCAGGAACTGTTCAGCTAACACATGACTTACTTGTCGTTGGTTTTATTCATTGGTGTCATTTATTCTTTTTTCTTATTAACAGTTATTTTTCCCTCTGAAAGATCATTTTATTGCCTTTTATAAGTTCATGAACTGGTTTCTTTCAATTAGGTTTTGATTAGAAATCCAGGATCAAGATGACCTAAAATACACATACAATGAATGACAATGACTAATCACAAAATACAGAAAATAGAACTCATTTCATAACTACACAATATTATTTCACCAAAAAAAAACCCCAAGTAGAACATTCATTTCTCTAGATCATATTAGACACTAAATTCTCCCCTCCTTCTGCATTTTTAGTTTAGTAACATGGCTACAGATTTCATTGCCTTAGGCATATTGTACCAGCTTATATTATCAGTTTGTGTCATATGTTCATGTGACCCCAAATACTCAAATATGGGCTTTCATAACTCTTTCTTTTTAATTTGAGCATGCTTGTAGCCAGGTAAAGCATTTACTCTGTTTCCATGAGATGGTCCTGACTTATTGTGAAAAATTTATCAGAAAGAATAAATTGAAGATTTGCTACTATTTCCAAATGGCTGTATTGTAGTCTGAGCCACTATGGAACCAAAATATGTCATAATTCCTTTATAGAACAATGAGAGAAGAAGTTTTTTAAAAAATCGGAGTAATTTTCGAGGGTTAATTTTCAGGCATCTGAAATGCATCACATTCCTTTATTTGGGAAAAGTACATGCAATTTGTATTACTTTTCGCTTTAAAAGCTTGTAAATATTTTTGTTTTGTTTCTGGCTTATTTGCTAGCATTATGTCCACTTGCAAAGGCATTTTAAATGACTTTTGTTTGAAATTGCAGGAGCTAGAAATACAGGCTCGAGCTCATGGTCTGCCAACCTTGGCTTCACTTGGCACTGTTGATTTAGGTGCCCACGTCACCAAACAGCAGACCCATCCTGAGCAGAATTCAGTAGACTATTGCCAACAACTGACTCTGTCTCAGGAGCCAAGCCCTGAGCTCTGCGATCAAGCTATGGCCTTCTCTGATCCTTTGTCACACTTCACAGATTTATCATTTAGTGCCGCTTTGAAAGAAGAACAAAGATTGGATGACATGCTACTGGATGACACAATATCCCCGTTTGGAACAGATCCTCTGCTTTCTGCTGCTTCCCCTGCAGTTTCCAAAGCAAGCAGTAGGAGAAGTAGCTTTAGCTCAGTGGACGGTGATGAGTTATAAGAAATAAACAACTCAATTCATCACCTGGGAAGCAAGTCTGTGCTGGTGCTATGCAGTTGTGTTCTGTGTATTGCTTTGGCTTAATTTTCCTGACAGAAATATGTTGCCCATGAAAGCCTGACTAGAAGCAACAGAAGAATTCACAGAAAGTAAAAACATGGAGTTGAAGAATTATTTAGGACTAAATCTTTCTTCTTTACTAAAGAGTCTACTTAAATTTTGTTTTCCTGGGAAGAGGCACATCATAAGAAATAGCTCTGTGTTGATGTGTAGTATTGGAACTAACAGCACGTGAAGAGTAAACTGACTGCAATATACACCACTTCTCTTAGCTATTCACTTCCTTGTTCTGCTCTACGCATATTACAGCATCAGTTTCCAAGAATCAAGATCAACGAGTCCTGTGGTCATCGTTTTTTCCTATGTTGTCTAAAGTTCAAACCTTTTAGGGGAAATAAGTATAAAATAGATTATCTGTTATTTATAACTGAAAAGTGACTCAAAAATAAACATGAGAATTTTCCATAATAAACTATAGAAAATGTACAAAAACATGGGTTCCCAAAATTAGACTCCCGTTTCCTAGTCAGTTCAATTACCTGAATTTTATAAGCATTCTTGCATATTTATGTCTCCATGCTCTGTTCAGAAAAATAAACAAATTGAATACTTTCCTCCAGAACACAGTCTAGAATTTTATCATTTCACACAGACACCCGCACAAATGCCCACAATACAAATGGTACATATTCTTTTATTATCATTCATTTTTCATTATCTAATTAGGATTAGAAATCACATTTCAAATTCTGTTTTCTTCTTTGAGACAGTTTAATCAGTTTCAGTACATAAAATAAAAAGTCATCCTAGTAGGAAATTTTGTGAGGTATGTAAAATTTATCATCCTGTTCAATATTGGATATGGATTAATTGTTGATACAGTTTTGCTCTAAATTAAAAAATACTTAAAATTGTATTGGTGCCTAATACAATAATTGATAAAGCAGAAATGATATTACATTCAGCTCTGATTGGAGGATAGGATTCTATTCCCTTAAGTCGATTGAGTGCTCTATGATCTTTGGTTGCTTTGTTAACATTTATTACACATATTTGTATTTACCCAATACTTGAATCATTTTAGTTCTTGAGCTTGGTTTAGGTTTGGAAATCGTGTAACCAAGCAAGTTGTGTTATACTGAACCTCAATAAGTGATCATGCAATCAATTATGTGTTAAGGAATTCTTGGAATTGCAGTAGGTCTTGAGAAGATATTAAACAAATAAGAAAGATGATTTTACTTCTGGGTGGAGGGGTCTAATAAGACTAAATGAAAGATAACAGAAAAGGATAGAAAACATATAGAATGAAAATTTAAGCATAAGCTGTAACATGGAGACATTCAAAAAAATGAAAATGAATGACAATGTTTAGGGAAACCATGGAATTTGATTTCTCTCTTAAAGGCATTAGTTGGGTGAAAGGGAGGTAATACAGGGGAATAATATCAACCAAATAATACAAATAAGGATAAATTGGGGAGGTACCTTCATGAGACATTCATTAGAGGGATCTGGGCATTCTATTAACATGCTTGTTGGAGAGTTCTGGAAGATGAAATTGGCAACAGGTTGTGGAGGTCCTTGAAGATGAGGATGAAATAATGTAGCAGTGGAAGTTTTTAGTAGGCGTGAGCAACCAAAAATTAAAATATATATTTCTAACCTGACTAATACATAATCTCTCATGAATATTAAACTTTGAGATAAATTTTTGAAAGGGTCTTGTTATTTTTTTCACATGGAATATATGTCATCACAAAACTTGAGATTCTAATACTAATGAAAGCAGGGAAATATGAAACCCTATGGTATAAAGATTATCTCATGCTTGGCTTACATCAGTAGCTCATATTTTGAAGACTTTTAATTTTAATTGACATGGAATAATAAGTATTAATTTCTCAGAATAGTCATTAAAACCAAGCAGATTAGTTTATATAAAATGTTCTTTGTGGAAGAGAGCAATTAGACACAAATTTCTCCATAATTTTCAAGAGGACATTGAATATGTAGAGCTATATAACAAAGTCTACTTTATTATCTGAGTTGGTAATTTAGTCAACTTGGCAAATTATAGAGAAGTAATATGATTTGGAGTCCATGGAAAACATACCATTCTAGGTAGAAGCTGGTTTCTGTTCTTTTATTCATAGTTCTCTTTTCTTCACATTCTAAAATGTCTTGCCCTGATACTGCTGTTATTCTGACACCATTTTCCATTTAGTTAAAGTTCTACTTGTCCTTGACCCTACCTCTCATATCTGGGCTGACATGAGGACTTGGCACAGAATGGTAGAGCCTGTACACAAGAGATCTGGAGATGGGACTAATATTTGCTGCTGTATTCTAAGTATGAGATATTAGGGAATTGTAAAATGGGTAATGGATTTTTAAGTCAGAGTAAAGAACACTACTATGCCTGTCAATGGAAATAGGCTAAAAATTAGACAGTGATTTTTAAATTTTTGTGGCATGAATCTCTTGAGAATCTAACGAAAGATGTAGACCATCTCCCCAGAGAGAATGTAGTATTGTCCATATAGAACAATAAATTGCATGCTTCAGAAGGTTTTAGGAACCTCCTGAATGTCTTCTTGAATCCCAGATAAAAAATTTCTGTGTCATTCCTGTACGTTCATAGACAGCTACTTAACTATATATCAAGAGACAAGTGTGTAGTTATTGCCGTATATAATGAGGGAAGAGGGAACACTACTTATCTTAATATCATTATTCCAATCCTAATGGTATCAAAGCTGCATAGCATGGTAAATTTGTACCAAATACTAGATTATTTGCTAATTAATTTGTTCATTTATAAAGTAGTCCACTTTCAAACATCCCCTCCTTACTCAACAAATTGTACCTCTCATATGTTACATATTTGTGGAGCAGTTTTCTATCATTATTAGATGTTATATACATCCAACCATAACATTTAGAAATGAAGAGAATATATTTCAAAGAAAAAATAATGTGAATTCAAAAGAAAATAATTTGAGCATATAAGAATAAAGAAAGACCCTTAGAAAAACTGATAAGTATCTAGAATATTTTTGCAGAAATGAGACTTCTCATAACAACAAAAGAAGCAAAAATATTCTAGATACTTATAAGTGATATTTTTATGAACAAATTGCAAAATCACTTATCACAGGACTCTTAATAATTAACCAGGCCTTGTTCATTCAAAGAATTAATGCGTAATTGTATTAAGATTTTCTTATTTTAGTAAGATAATAATATTAAATAATTTTATTACCTTTTGCTGTATTTTCAAGATAATGTCCAATCCAATATTTTTTCTATTTTTGATAAAATGTTGGCTACCTTTTAGTGTATTCTCATTATGCAGTTTTATCTAATCCCCAAATATCTTGGAGAATTCCTATGAATAGATATATGTGTTTATAATTTTTTCTTAGTTTTTCCTCATGAACTTTCCTATATGAATTTTACGACATATACCAACAATATTTCCTCAGTTTTCAGTCATATCAGTAACTATAGCTTTCTTAATGTAGGTTAAAAAATTTGAGAATAATAAATAGTGAGATGAGCTAGTGACATTGAGAAGAGACACAACTAATTTTCTTGATTTGGTATGATCATTTATCTTTTTGTTAAGGGAGAAGTTAAATTTCACTAATTAAGAAAAGATATATATTTTCTTCTGTTTGGATTGACTGAGTCATATTAGAATTTTCTTGTTCTTCAAGGTATCAGTAAAATACTTTTTATTTTTCTAGAATTGTGGAATTTAAGTACTAAATGTCTTAACTAAATGTTCCAACAGATTTTTAATCAATATCTAATATTCATATCTAGGTGAATGTAATTAATAATAATACATTATATATCTCAAAATAGAAGAGAGGAATTTGAATGAATTCTCCAACATTTTCTATAATGGTTCTAGGCTGGGATTTACTGGTCTTTTGGTATATACAACATGGATAAAACTGAAATCAATTAATCACTTCACTGTGTTATCAGCATTAAATCAATCACCTGAGTTTCTTGAAGACACCTGAAGGAGTGAATTTTGCTTGCATATTGATAATGACTTGCCTGTATGTGCTACATAAAATCACGTCCTTTGCCCCTCCAGTGATCTGCCAATTTCAGTTTCTATACATCATGTGTACAGGGATTTTATTATATTTATTTATTAAATACTAAACACATCAGATGTGCTGATGACCTAATGTATCATATGACCCTCCTGCCATCATTATTAACTGATATACCAGTGTTTAATTCTTGTAGAATTTTAAATTTGATAACAAGGAAACTTGTTTAAAAATTGGAAAAAAACCCCAGACTTCCTTAAAATTGTCTGTGCCACACATTTCCCTATGAGCTTTATAAAGAATTTGAGTGTATAAGAGATCCTAAGAAAACAGCTATTTTGATTTTTAAAAAGCCTCTCCCAGTTTCCAACCAATTTGAGGATAAAATACTGCTGCCTACTGCTTTATACATAAAAGGGAACTTTTTATCTTCTTGTAAGGGATTTGTATGTGTATTGCTATATGATCAAATGATTTCTGTTGTTTTCTGCTAATGAAATCCTCTGTAAAATATCTTTTTCCTACATTATACAACAGGATTAAAGAATAAAAGTAAAGACTTTTGTGTTTGCAGCACTACCTCTCCCATTTCTGCATTACCTTTTTATTTTAAAAATTCAATTTTTTCAAGCAAAATAAATTTTGTTTGTATTATTTAAAGTGTGATGTTATATATAACAAATAAAATGTACAAAATGAAGGGGAGACTATTATTCTTCTGAAAAAATTATAAAAATCAGTAATTTACACATTGCATTTTCCTTTAAAATATGACTTACTAAAGTTTAAAAGCAAAGTAAGTTTAAGAATCTTGTCTAGCAGCATAGCAGTTGCTTATAGCAGGCTAGGCTAAAATTAATTCAGCTATTTAATCTTAATAATAATAATGTAGTTAAAAATCTTTGACTTTAATAGCATTTTATATATATGAATAGCTGAAGTAACATTCCTATAATTTTAATCTAACATTGGTTAGATCAGGAAAACAATGTTAATTTAATAAGACTGTAGACTTTGTAATTATTGCTATTTTTCATTTTTAATAACAAAGTAATATGTCTTATTTTCTAAGAAAATGAAGAACCTTGGTGTATTTTAATACATACATGAATCTTTGTACAAGTACTTTTAAAATGCACCAATATTTTCTTTGCACATATTAAGTGAAAGACTATAATTATTAAAGGTTTTAATATACTTTTTGTTCTGCCTCCAGTATATAGACTGCACTGGAAAATAGAGTGTGGGTTAATCATTTGAAAGGATACTTAACAGCACTGAGACTTCACAATTGACAACAGCTCACTACAGGGTCCATGCTGAAAACCATGATCCAATATTTCCCTATTATTGAAAGTAATTGTTACATTCAATATGGTCTCCTGCCATCTGCTTCTTTACGCTGTTATGGCTTTGATTTAAGGAAAATATTTATCAGGATGTTGCAAAATTGCTAATAGGTATAATGATAGCAGGGAAATCACTAAGAAACTCTGAAATACCTTTTAATATATCAGATGTTCCCCAGACAATCTAGGATAAATAGAATACTGTATTCTAATATGTAAAACTTTTAAAACTGCTAATTGGTATTGACTAGACCTATCCCTTGGTAATGAAATTAATAAGAATTTCAGCTGTGTTAAGACTTTCTAATATTTCATACCATATTTATGGATTTCTTTTGTATATTTCTGTTTCAAAAATGATGATACAGGACTGCTGAGTTATCTATAAAGAATGATATTCTATGTCTAAACATAGGCTTATTGGTTTTTTGAAAATTAATACTACATAAATAGATATTACAAAAAACTATCAATGCCCAAAATGCTGATCAATATAATAATTACTCTGTGAAAAGAATACCCAAACTAATACAGAGAAACATAAATCAGGATTTTTTAACACTTTAAAGACTGAAAAATAAATGACTGAATGAATTTTTTATTTGGTGTTGTATGCATATATACACGTATGGTGTGTTTACATGAGAAAGTTTATTGAAAAATTTTTTAATCTCCCTATATTGGTAAAGATCATGCACATAAAATGTTATTTTGTTATTCTTTATTAGACTGTACAGGTAAGAAACTTTTTAAGCTATCTTCACATCTCTTCTATTGGGAACATGCACACACACACACACACACACACACGCCTTCCCTTAAGTCAAAAAGAGGAAGAAAGCTGTAATGCACTTTAATATTTCCTTGCTAAAACATGGGATATTTGCAGCTCTAAAACATTAAATGTAAGACAAGCAATAATTTTATTGACCAAAAGGAAGAGTAAAATCTATCTCAAGGAGGTGGTTGTTGTTGTTATTGTTGTTGTTATCACCTGCAGGGTTCAATAAGACTTATTGGTTACATAATGGATACCCATCATTTTAAATAGATATCAGTTTCATTAATAAGCAATCATAAGACAAGAGTACAATATTCTCAATGGTGATGATTTAGAAAGGATCGACCACATTGTGGATAAGTATATGATTCACATAATAAGAAAAAGGTGCCTTCAGGCTATTGTTCCTAGCATGGATTAAAATTTACATATTGTTTCTCCTTATGTCAAAACACCTGGTGCCTGAAAATGCTAACATTTCGTTAAAAAGTTTCACAAGCCAGGAATAGTGGATCGGAAACATTGCATGTGAATCATTCAAGCATTATAATAGAATAAGAGCTATGTTCAGAAAAAACTAAATCACTGCAAACAATACTATAGTCAAGATCATAATTTATTTGCTTACACAGATGAAAAATAATGTGTTTAAGTGTGGAGGAAAATAGTGTTTGAGTTTTATGATTCTCTTTTCGAAAATACTTATTTCTAGAAATTCTACGTAATAAGTAGATTTCCATGTCCTTTGAGATTTGCAATCACTCCAATGGTGTTAGAAGCAGTATGTAGTCATTTACAAACCATTCTGGTATTCCTAAGGACAAGAAGTAGAAGATATCTGAAACATTGTTCATTCTAGCATTAAATTTGCATTAATTCACTGGTAAATATAAAGTCAATTTGAGATGTGGATGGATGACCTTTTCTATAAAAGGTCTTCAATTCAATCAATCAGTTTTTGCAATTGTGTTAAACAACCTAAAAGGAAGAAGGATTTATTTGGGCTCATGGTTGGTTTCAGTCTTTGGTCACTTGGCTCTGTTGTTTCTGGGTCTATGGGTGAGGCAGATCATATATGAAGGCAGCAAGGGCATGGAAGAGGTAAGCTGCTCACCACAAGGAGGATGGGAGAGAGAGAGAGAGAGAGAGACAGAGACAGACAGAGACAGAGAGGAAGAAGAAGAAGAAGAAGAACAGCAACAACAACAAAAACAACTACTACTACTACTCGAGGAACTCACGGAAGTGTAATGGCACAGGATGTACCACATTTTCATTCCAAAAGAGAGGAATGGGAGGAATAGGAGAAATAGGAGATATCAGAGAAGGATGGGGCCAAACCAAGAACAAAACTCAGGAGGGCAAACAGCAAATCCTATAGCTCCATGTCTAGAGTCAGGACATACAACGGACGTGACTTCTAAAGGACTTGGGTAAAAACTTGCATTCTAGTCTGGCTTTTGGTTCTTTAGTCTAACAAGGACACTCAAGATTTTCCTATCTTAAAGCTTTTCCTCACTGCCATTGTCAGTGTTTACTCTCATCATAATCGTTTATGGATGTACTAGCCAGCTACTACTTAAATTCTAACTCCCTATTTCTGTTTAATGCATAGATTACCTTGTCACTAGTTGGATGGACGTTGGATGCAATACAAACACACACACACATATATACAATTTGATCTTATGTATTTCATATATATATATATGATCATATGTGTGATTTCTCTCTATCCTGCATTACTTATTAATATAGCATCTTGCCAACATGCTATTATACTATTTCCCTAACAAATGGTTAAGTGATACATAGGTAAGGGAAGGTATGTATGTGTTAGTTTCTTCAGATAACAAAATGATACTCACTCAAGGCTATAACCATTCATTAAAATATTTGCCTTTCCATCTTTCTTTGCATTTCCTTCAAATGCTATGAAATAAGTATTTTTGTCTTCTTTAGGCTTATCTAAGATATGACTTAGAAATGAAAATAACATCAGTTTTTAATAATGATTCAGATAAACTTTCTATCCTAGAGTCTCATTTATTTATGCCTTCAATTTTCCTTAATAAGCATCCCTCAAGGGATAATATAGAAGATGGAAGTCACTGAAATTCTCAAAAAAGTGCGGCAAATGGTATGCTGGTGGAATTAAGGATGTTCTGGGAGGTACATTGGGGTATCTGAACTAGTCTCAGGCAAACAAAGAACTGAAGGAGAATGGGAGCTAGCCTGGTGCAGAGGGGAGCCCAGAAGGAGACTCTTAAGTACAGGCAACCAGGCAGATTGCCATCACTCATCACAGGGCTTTTCTTCAGTTCTTCAGTGCTTTGGATACCCTAGGACATAACTCTTTGGGTATTTTATTAGATTTGGGTCTATTTAGAGTAATAAATCTTAAAAACTTCTCCCTTACTTATGACACATGATCCAGGTTAGTTAAGAAAAGGACAGTTAGTCAACAGATCCTTGTGGTACAGAGTAAGAAAGCACATGCTTCTCTCTTTTTCTCTTTGTGTGTGTGTGTAGAATGAAAGATGCTGACATGGCAAACCAGGGTGTACTACTCTCAAATAGCTCTATCACTACTCACCTCCCCTTTCTTCCTCCTAGTATTAGGGATAGAGTAAACACTATACTTAAGCCAGCAGCACCCCCTTTTAAGTTCATCTCCCACACTAAGAATGCCCAAAGTAACTAATAACACCTTGCCTCTATTCATGAAAAGTCTGTAACTATCATTTAAGAAATCTGGTGTTAAAAGTTACTGCCTATGTAAGATGAGATACAATATCCCTAAATGGGATGACTCAATGTAATAAAGATATCAATGTTCCCTAAGTTAATTTATAATCTTTATGTATAGTAATAAAAATATCACTCTATTTTATAAAACAGACAAGTTGATATTAAGCTTTATAAGTAAAAATAAACAACTAAGAAAGGAAATGTCTAAGAGGAGCAATGAGGGAAAACAAGGGCTATCTGATATTAACACACACTCTAAAGTCACTAATTATAACTCTGAGGTATAGGACATAAATAGACAGTTCAAAGGACATAAAGTATGCCTAAAGACATTGAAACCAAACACCAAAAAACATTGCAAACCAGCATAGAATAAACTATTCTAGAAATGTTGGGATTTCACCAAATGTACATTAATATGAGATTTAGGAAATAACTGTGAAAAGAAATACTATGCCCCTGTGTTCTGTGTTCTGATATGGAAAGTTCCCTATGAATAGTTTTTACATAGCACTGAATGCTACAGAACTGCAGGTAGGGTATTTTCTTCTCAGTGATGGGGAAATATAGGACTATTCATATTTGTTATATATGCAGTAATAATATGTGGAAGGACATACAAGAATCTAACAATTGTGCTATTGGAGCAAATGTGGGAACATTTTCACTAGATACTTTTGCTTTTTATTTATTATTTATGTATAATATTTCATATATCTTTAAAGCATTTAAGTGAGCTATTTATTCAAAGAAAAAAGGAGGATTCATAATGTTTCCATAATGATTCACTGTTCTGGTTGGTTCCTTTTCCATTCTCCTTATTTGCCTGTAGTAATGTTGACTTTCAAGTCCCTTTAGCCTATGACAGCTCTAACTTTTACATTTAAAGATAAGAAAGGCAGAGAAAACAAAAGGGGTGGGGTATTTGCCCTTATTTTGTGGGGGACGTTCTTAGAAGTAACTAGATCTCCATTCTAATATGCACATTAGCTTTAACAGCCCTGTGGTAAGCAAAATAATGGCCTCCAAAGATGTCCACATCCATTTCCTGGAACCTCTTGGATATAATATCTTACATGACAAGAAAGTCTCCACAGGTATGTTTAAGTTCAGGATTTTAAGAATGTGAGATTTTCCCAGTTTATCAAGGTGGGCCCAACCTAATCTCAAGAAAACCTAAAAGTGATTTTGGTCACTGTAGTCAGAAGTGTGAAGCATCTCAATACTCAACTGAGATGGGAACAGTAGTATGATTTATTGCAGTAGACCTAGGACTAGAATCTCATATCACCGGTTTTAAGTCTAATGTACCCTCATGCGGATTGTAGGGTTTCTGTCTGGTTACAGAACAGCTGATTGTACTTATAGTGCAAGGATTTTTCTCAATAAATGTTCATGGGATGAATAAGATTTAGAATTTATCAGTGAATGGGGGAGCACACAGTAAAGTAGTAGTTCAAGGTTTTTAATCTTAAAGATGAGGAAAATCACAATGTCTAAAAAGACTTGGGGTTTAAAAACATCCAATTTGAAATGATATGGATAATATATACAGTTTATTTGAAGGTTCACTGGAGTAGTATTAGTTTTGTAATTCACTGAAGAATCACTAAAAGGAATCTCAAGGAAATGATATCTCAGTCTATTCAGGCTGCTACAACAAAAGTATCATGGACAGGGTGTCTATCAACAACAGAAATTTATTTATTATGGTTCTGGAGACTAGAGTGCATAAGATAAAGGCATTGGAAAATTTGGTGTCTTGTCAGAACTTGCTTTTTGATTCAGACACATCCTCTTTTTGGTGCATTTCTACATGCAAGGAAGGACAAACATATTCTCTGGAGTCTCTTCCGAAGGGTGCTAATTCCATCTGGGAGGGCTCTGTTGTCATGACTTAACTTCCAAAGGCCATCTCCTAATATGACCAGCTTGAGAGTTACTGCTTCAACACATACTTGAGAGCAAGGGATACAAACATTTGGTTTGTAACAGATTTGTCATGGTAGATTTGATATTCAAAACCTTGGGAATAAGTAGGATCCTCGAAAAGTCAAAATCAGAAAAAGGATAGAGAAGTCAAGAGTAAGAGGGGATTAAGAAGAGAGAGAAAGAGGAAAGGGAAAAAGGAAAGAAGGAGAAAAGGCAAAATGGAGGGAAGAAAGAAAAGATAGAGAAGAAGAGGAGACAAATAAATTGAATGAGTAGCCTAACTGGTTGCATTAATCATTCAAACCAAGAAGAGAGGAAGGTTGAGGTTTAGGATGATTATTTGCTTTTCAAATGGTATTGTTCACTCTAGATCCTATTGTTTTCAGCATTTTTTTTTTTTTTTGAGTAACCCATTCACTTTAGGTACTTTTCCAGACAGGTCACATCCATTGATGAGGTAAGGAAATGCAAGGAGTCTCCTGTGATGAATTCCTAGGAGACTTTCTTAATGATTCTGGGGCTGTATGGAATATTTGAGAGCCCTGCTGCCCTTTTAGTCAGACAAAGTTGGTTCATGTTTCTACTCAACAATTTAAGAGTTTGTGATCTTACATGTATAACTAAAAATAATAATTAATTAATTAATTTAAAAAGAGTTTGTGAACTTGAAAATTCATGGTGTCTGTGTGCATTAGTCTCCTCATGTGTAAAATGGGAAAAAGTTTAATAATCACATATTATTCTTGGTGGGGTTTAAGTGAAGTAAGTGCATAAAGAATTTAGCAGAAGTTTTTCCATACAGTTTAACACCCAGTAAATAAAAGATATGGTAACTATTATCAAAGATAATGTGCTTCTCTCAATTGTTGTTTTCCCTCAAAATTTTATTTGTATTTTGGTCACATGATATTACCATGTTTTTTATAACATATCCCAGCATTTCTACCCATCTGCCTTTGTATCTAGCCATTAATCAAACAACGTCTTTATTGCAGAAAGAATTTGAATTGCATACAACCTTGTAATTTTCAAGATGTTTTCCCATATAATAATAGCTCATTTATACACCATCAGTATCCAAAATCTCAGTACAAAAGTGATTAATGGCCTGCCTTAGATCACGTAACCCAGACTATAGCTCCTAGGTATAAATTAGTTTTTCTTTCCACCAAAACAATTGGTGAAGACATTGCTATAGATACAGGTAAAGGTGCAAATAAGACCAAGACCCAGCTCTCATTTAGCTTACATTTAAATAAAGAAGGTAAGCAATCAACAAATAAAAATTAATAAATAGTAAAGATTAGTAAAAATAAATTAGATAATGCTCTAAAGTACTATGAATTCCATGAAGAAAACAAAAGAGGGTAAAATAAAGGGCACTGACAACAGTTGCATCACGTACCAGATGACAATGAAACAGATCAGAAAGCTTTACCAGTACAAGCCATGTGAAGGATCAGAACAGGGAGAAGAAAGCAAATGTTCAAAAAGACTCAATGTGGATACAATTTAGCTTTTATGAGGAATAACAAGAATGCCAGTATGCTGCATTATAGAGAAATAGGAAGAATATAGATGAGACGTGAGTACAGAGACAAGAAGACTCTTCAAGTTATGCAGGTTTCACCTGCATTTGTTCCAAAATTGTCACATAGTAGGACAGGTCTTTTTGGATTAATTAGTGGGCTTGAACTATAGCCACATGTGTCTGATAATATTAAGTTGTTATTTCCCTATTGCATCATTACCAGACGCTATTTTTTTTTAGATATGGAATATCTCCCAAAGATTCATGTGTTAAAGTCTTGGTCCCAAGCTTGGTACTATTGAGAGGTGGCAGAACCTTTAAGAGGCAGGGCTGAGTGGGAGCTTTTAGATGGTTAAGGGTGGGACCCTTGTCTCTTCCTTTTTCTCTTTTGCTTCTCAGTCATTGGGTGTAGCTTTGCTCCACCACATGCTTCCCACCTTGATATACTGCCTTGTCTCATATCCAAAAGTAACATGGCCCACCAGTCACAGATCTGAAACTTCCAAAACTGTGTGCCAAAATAAACCTTTCATGTGTTTTTTTTATGTTGATTAACTCAAGTATTTTCTTACAGTATTGTAAAGCTGACTAACACATTAAGTTAATAACAGGATATAAACAAGTTATTTATCATAACCTCTCACTAATATAAGTAAGTTGTTTATACTAATCAAAGTACTATGGTTAGCACTGTGGTGGCTAGGATATTTTCTAAGTCAATTATTTCTATGTGTTGAACGCATTTGTCTCTCGAATACTGTACAGACACATATGATTCAAGAATATTAGAAGACATTATTTTTGTAAACCCAATAAAAGCATGCTCTAAAATATTTGATTGTTAGCAGAAGCATTCAAGCCTTCTTCAAGAGTGTAGATGTAGTACAGGCCATCAACCATTCCAGTCCTTCCCCATAGGCCACAGCTGTATTGCTTTGGTGGGCCTGATTTCATCCTGAGTTTCAGGTATGGGTTCTTGCTTTATAGTTTGGTTCAGATAACCCAGGCAAGCAACAATTTGTTCATGGATTTTCCTTTGCAAAACAATTGGTTCATGGATTTTCTTTTGCAACAAAATTCATTCCAGGGTGGCTCAATCCTCAGGAAGCTCAGAAATATTTTTTAATTTTTTTAATTTTTATTTTTTAAATATCTTTATTTTATTTTTGTGTGGTGCTGAGGATTAAACCCAGTGTCTCACACATGCTAGGCAAGCATGCTACCACTGTGCCATAACCCCAGCCCTCAGAAATAATTTTTGATGCTGTTGCAAAGTGATTTGCTTGCTATCTCTCCATGTTTGTGAACAATATAGTATGTTGGACCAGCAAAGGCTGACAGCCATCTTTCCATATGGAGAAAGTCAGTCTGAGGACAAAGCTGACATAACATAGGGAAAGAGGAGCTTGGAGAATTCTGGAGGAACAGGACTGGAGTGCTAATTGAATCATGCCTAAATCCTGTCCTATTACATGTCTTCTAAAGTTCTGTGGTTAGAGAAAAAGGTTTTTCTAACTTTTCAGCCAATTTGGGAAGGAATTTCTACTGGCTAATGAACCTATGTTAATGGATACCCTAGAACTAAGGAATCACTCCTAATCTTTTGACAGACTTGGTTTTATGTGTGAAACATGGTCATCTGCAGAGCTGCAGAGCATGGCTCCCATGTATCGATGTTTAAGATGAGAGCAGCAGCTCAAGATTCTCTATCTAAAATGTTTTAGGCAGCAAGGAATCATTCACATATTGAAACTCCTAATTCCCATGTCTTAGGAACACATGTCCAATGTGTTAAGTTCCTTTAGCTTGACATTTGTGCATGAGGAAATTTAGATTTCAGAAGGATGTTTTTCCTTTTCAAACAACACAAGTTAATCACAATTAGTTTTTTTCATAACCTTGAACATAACTGGATTCTTTCTCCTACTAGTGAAAGTAACCTCATTTATATATCTAAAAAAGTCTTTCATTTGATATTCACAGTAATACAAGTAATTATGCATGCAGAATATCTAGATCACCATGAAAATGTGGATTCTTCCATTCAATCATTTATCTATTTATCAAATATCTATTGATTATCCTGCGTAGGTGTCTTGTATTTTACATACTCTAAGGAAATAAGATTTCCTTAGCTCCCATCCTTAAGGAACTTAGTGGTGGAAAAGATAAATTAGCACCCTCATGATTAAATACAGGATCACATAGGAGGCCTAAATAACCCAGAGTTGCAAGGGTCAAAAGATTTCAAGACAGTGTCTTTGGTCCTGAGTTCATGGGAAGTGTCACCATAAGTAGGTTTTGCATTTTTAAAGTATTATTTTTATTTTTTTAAATAATTAATTCTTGTTTTTCAAAGAAAAGCATTCTTTAAATATGTAAAATTTTAGAAACAATATTATAAATAAGATAAATTATGTAATTCTATGTAATAGTCCAAATTTCTAAAATAATTTGCAAATATCATGGGTCAAAATACATAAAAAAAAAGTTTGGATAAAAATACTCATGTTCTCATCATACAGAGTGCCTGTTTTATAACTCTGAAGAGGTAGATGTGAACATATAGAAAATTGATTGCATGTAAATTATTTTTGTGTTAGAGCAAGAAATTGATCCTTGTTTATATCCATGCAAAGTTAATTTTGTCTGATAATTATGCAAATGATTTTAATACAAGTTTATTATATGTCTGTAAGAATTATATTTTGATTTTTAAATATATGCTTTATTTTATGGGAATGTTTGTATATTTTTTATCAATGAATATGAATGAATATGAATTGTGATAAGCTCAGTAGATTTTAAGCAGGCTAAGGAAGTTCAATGTACTCATATTTGCATGTATGGAGTGAGGAGTGCTATATGTCTTTAGTGGAGTGTTTTTTCTTTTTGTGTATATGGGTATTCAGTTTTACAGTATCGTTTATTTAAAAGACTGTTCTTTCTCCATGAAAATACCTATAGACCTTTATTGAAAACCAATTGTCCATACAGTTGTAGGTCTGCTTTTGAACTCTATTATGCTTATTGCTCTCTTTGACTAATTTATATTAATATAATACTGTCTTGATTAGGACACCTTTATCACAGTGTAATTTCTGGAATATTATTCTTCTTTTTCAAGGTCTTTACATTTCTGTATGAATTTTAGAATCAGCCTGTCAAATTTTGCAACTATTCAACTGTGATCTTAATTGGGATTCTTTGAGTCCATAAGTTAATTTGTGGAGAAATGTGATTTTAACAATATTAAGCCTTCCCCCCGATGAAAATAATCTCTCTTTCCATTTATTTAGGACCTCTTTGATTTCTATTAGTTTTGTAGTTTTGGTGTACACACCTTTTGTTTTAAATATTTCATATTTTTGATGTCATTTTGAATGGTATTTTTATTTCAACTTCTGGTATTTTTGTTTCCAGAGTGTGAAAATATAATTAATTTTTATTAATTTGCCTTATATTGTTCAAACTTGTTAATTTCACTTGTTTATCCTAGTAGTTAATTTTAGATTCCATCAACCTTTTTACATCGCAATCATGTTGTCTGTGAGTAAAGACAATTTTACATATTCCTTCCAGTTTGGAACCTTTTATTCCTTTTTCTTGCCTAGCTGTCTCATTGGCTAGAACCCACAATACAGAATGAATGAAAGTAGTGAGAACAGACATCTTTGTCTTTTCCTGATTTTTGTAGAAAAATCTTTCCATTCATTTTTTCACTATTAAATATTTGCTATAGGTGTTTCATAAATACCCTTCACCTAGTTAAAGAAATTCCTTTCTAGATTAGTTATCATTGTTACACAAATTTTACACCATGATAAACAAACCCCATTAAACCCTGTGTGTGTGTTTCCCCAATTTTGCTAGTGAGAATAAGGTACTCTTTTAATGGTTCTTTCTCTAGCCTTACATAGTTCCCTCCAAGCACACACATTAATCAGGACTTCCAAGGGGAACCCTGTGATATCTCTGGGAGTCTCTGTCTTCTTTCTAATAATCTGCAAACTCCACTGCCTTTGTCTTTCCAGATTCTTAGTTTTGTCTCACTAACCCTGGACGTCTCCTGGATTCCACCTAGTTTGCCTTTTTTGTACCATGGCCTTAAAGCCATCTTAGGACAATGAGCTGGGGCAATGATGATGTTTGCTTTATTTGTATTATCTGTCTTTTGAATGGCTGTTTTGCTTTCTGTTGTCCAAATCATTCTAGTCTTTTTCTCATATTTAGTTTGTATCTTTAAAAAATACTATTATTAGTTCAAGTGGAAGTATAAATCCATTTTTCTATATTTTATCTTGGCCAGAAGCTCATTAGTTGCTTCTAAAAATCATATCCAAGGGGCTGGAATTGTGGCTCAGTGTTACAGCACTTGTCTACCATGTGTGAGGCACTGGGTTTGATTCTCAGCACCACATATAAATAAATGAATAAAATAATGTTCCATCAATAACATAAAAATATGTATAAAAATCATATCCAAGATAGAACATTAATATACTTCATTTAAAAATAACAAAATACAAATGCAGAAAACAATCAGTCTCTCAAATGATTTCAAAAACAGGCAGTATGGTTAAAACATAATTTATACCATTTTAGTTGTGCAGATAATATATACATTTTTTTATTTTGTAAAAATGCTTTTTCTTTTCCACAGCCTCCACCAGACATACAAACGAATAATCTTTAAAATTTTTAAAGTTGCATATACTCGTTTTGTCTATTCAAATTTTATTTCATGATACTTTTATTTTGTCTGTTCAAATTTTATTTCATGATACTTGGTCCTGGACATGATCAGGCAGTTAGTATCAGATTTAGCATCCTATTATAATAACAACAAAACTTAGGTAAATTAAGCAACCTTTTACAGCATTCAATAGCATTTAATGTAGGGTTATAATTTTTGAAAAGAAGAAAGCCCAAATAGTAGTCCCCACATTCAGGAAATATGGAAATAGAGCTCAAATAGAAATTGGTGGATGCTTCTGTTGGGGAAGCAGAAACTGGCTTTTGGGGCTTCCTGACAGGTAGGATTTGGAGAATGGAGTACCAGAGAAGAGTAACAATAGAGAATAACAAATTAAACAAAACTTGCATAAAATCTCTCTCAGTTCTCAGCCAGTGCTTATGCTATTCATGCACAAGGGAAAACTCTGGAAATAGCATGAAACATTTGCAGGGAGACTGAAAAGTTGGGCATAAATTTCCGAAAGCGAGCATGCCATAGCAAAATTAAAGATCAGGCCCTGATAAAGTGGAGAATCCTTAGTAAATATCTTAGGCTTTTTGTCAAGAAAGTCTATGCCCTAAGAGTAAGGATCATACCTAAGGGTTGCGATGGATCTTTTCTAGGAGTAATAGCAAAGCTGAATCATACTCACTTTAACAAAGCCTGAAGCCAAAGCTTGACAGCTCCAAATCACTCTCCAATTATTTAACATTTTGCCAAAAGTAAATTTTACACTCCTCAAAGGAAAATAATATAGAGTTCCTCTAATATATTTTACACAATACTTGGGATATAGTCCAATATCACTAGAATTGTGAAGAAGGAGGAAAATGTTACTGACAATGAAGAGATCCTTTAAAAACTCAATAGGAGCAAATCCATGGGTAATCTAGATGTGGCATCTAGCAGAAAATAACTTCAAAATAGCTGTGGTTCCTACTTCAAAGAAAATAGAGGAAAGTACAGAAAAAATTTTTTAAAAGACGCAATTTCAACAAAGAATGAGAATCCATAAATACTAAATGAAAACTGTAAAGTACAATATCTGCTTTTGAAAACATGTTCAATAGGTCAAACATATTACTGAATATAGCAGAACATAGAATAGCAAACTTAAAGACATGAAAATAGAAGAATATTAAAATTAAAACCAGAAAGACAGAGAACAGTTGGAAAATTGCAGAAAAAATGCACATGGAACAAGGAAAACTATAAAACTGCCTAGTAATTGTTATTGGAGTCAGAGATGGAGAGAAAAAGAGAATGTGTAACCAAAGCAATATTTAAAGAAATAAAGGCCAAGATCTTTCTGAATTGTATGGAAGCTATCAACTCACTTAAGGACAGTAGACTCTAAGCTGTATGAATATAAAGAAAACGGAAAATTTTCTGTCCACTCGAGGGTCTTTCATTTTTTACCTGACCCTTCATATTTTGAGTGTTTTGAAAAGGATCCTTTCTTTCTCAACAAATCTTAACTTTCCAAATATTTCTGCTTCTATAAAAAAATGCTATTTTTGTTTAGGCAGTAAATAAGAAACCTTCCTTTCCTTTTCTGTTTCTGTGTTAATAATTCTAACATTCTTATAGGTACTGAATGACCCTCTAAGAGTACAGAGGATATTGGTGTAAGGAAATACAAAGAGGAAATGTGATTAATAAGGTTCAATGAGGTACCATCCTTGTTAAAACTGCAAAGTTAAAGATAAATGAAAGATTCAAATAGATATTAAGGTGGCACTCTTTATCAGGACTTGGAGAGTGTAACTTCCACCTTTTTGAGCAACAAAATATCTATCTGAAAGTTTTAAGTCTTAAAGATATTTGACACTAATTTCATTTCTAGGAATATGCCTTAGGAAAATGATTCCAAATGCAGACAAAGGTTTATATGTAAGTATAAATCCTCCCTTATGAACAATAGTGAAATGTTGGGAATGATATACATTTCCTATAGGGTTGATTATAAGAAGCATAAGATAGAATAAAATAGGAATAATAATTAATAATAATTAATCATCCTTATGAAAATGTATGTAGTTTTTATTAAAGTTATTTTAAAATGCAGAATCTATAATTATAAATGTATGTTACAGAAGCCTAGAGATGCAAATGTATATAATCATATACCGAGTATATTAGCAAATTTTAATTAGTATTATATGCATATAATAACTGAAAACATAAGAACACTAATAGTGATTTTGGGGTGCTGCAAAACTATAATATAAAATTGCTGTCTTCTCAAGATTCTTCTGTACTTCCCAAGGTTTGCACAATGATAATGTCTCTTAGGCCTCTCTTTTATGCACCCAGAATTTCTCACTTTTCTACTCTTAAGCCTTGACTAAGCTCCTCTAGTATGGCTGCCCTTCTTATCTCTACATGCTGATTAACCTTCATGATTCTGTTAAAATTTTGCTTCCTCCCAGGAACTTTCCGTAGAACCTCTGGCGGGAAGTCATCTTTATCATGTCTAAACTGTCATAGTTCATTATTTCTGCCTTTTATAATCTTTGGATTAATCAACTCTCAAGTCATTCCCGGTAAGTTACTTTAAAATAATCTATATAGTATTGTAATAACCGCCTTTACAAATGAATGCAGATAGTTTATTAGTTGGTTAATTATTATCCTTGTTCTAAAGGAATGATATTGGAATAAATCTCTTTCTGTGGAAAGGAAAATGTGGCAGCAAAAAGCCTGAAATGATAGGACGTGGCTGTGACAGGTG
Source organism: Geosciurus inauris (assembly GCA_004024805.1). Lineage (NCBI taxonomy): Eukaryota > Metazoa > Chordata > Mammalia > Rodentia > Sciuridae > Geosciurus > Geosciurus inauris. The sequence continues at coordinate 68,712 of PVHX01002436.1, read as the reverse complement.
ATCATTCAAGTAAATGATTCTAGAATTCCCTGTTTTATTCTTAGGAAAGTAGATGCAGTCTTGGAGGTTGATGGCCATTGCTGGCCCATGTCTGGAAGAGAAAGATAGGTACTCAAGTCTTAACATACTTAAGACTTTAATCTGGATCAACCTCATTTCAGGAAATTAATCTGAAGAATCTAAAGGTCCACCTAAAATATTCTGAAATTACTAGCAATATTCTCCTATTTGTTCTTTTCTTTTATTTTAGAAAAAAATTAGATAGAAGATGAAAGAACTGTCTTGGCTTTAAGCCAGGCCATCTGGTTTAGTTACATAAGCAGATCCACTAGGACAGTTTACACACAATAACAGAAGGATGCAGGCAAAAGAGGCAGAAGGCTGGAATTCCTCTTCATCATCAAAGATGTGCTCAAATCATTGAAGAATTGCTATTGTCATTTTATCCTTCTAGAAAAGAAATTTTTAAGTGCAGACTATTTCAAAGTTTCAGAATAGCTATGTGTGGAGCTGGGGATGGAGTTCAGTGGTAGAGTGCTCCTCTAGCACACATGAGGACCTGGGTTCAATCCACAGTACCACAAAAACAGAAGAACAAGATAGCTATGTGTGTCCAAAATCCAATCAGTTCAGTGTAAACCTAAGTTCATTAGTGTTGTAATTGTTTTTTATAGAGAACATCAACAGGTTGGCTGACCTTTCACATTCAACTTATTTTTGAAGCATCAAATTGTTATAGTTATTGTGGTTTAATTTCTCTTTAAATGAGTACTAACAAACCTTCTCAAGATTGCTGGTAGTCCATATGCAGATGATCTTTTGTGCGTCTAATACTTAGGTTATGGTGACCTGTCAGAACATGTTCTATTATGGGCTACTCTCAGAAAGTACGTATCTTTTCTCTAGAATGACAGATATTTTACAATCCTGATTTTCTTATTTGTTTCCCAGAATATATCTTTGATTCGCCCCCCAGAATATAGCTTCTTGAAGAAAAGAAACTTACAAATACCAGGAAAAAATGTGATTCCATAGATATGTTTAGTAATAGTTCATCCCTAATTACAAATAACAATACCTGCTTGCAGTACATAATTCTAATGATATAATCCAGTCTTAGTGTTTTACTGCCATGCATAAACTGCTTCAGCAGAACTACTTGTGATTTATGACATCAATAGAACTCCTTCAATTACATCCTATATTATGTCGTAGGGCATGTATTGCCCTATGGTCTGGTGTGCAATGTCAGAGGCAGAGGAAACGAGAAATAGAGAATTGTGATTTCACTATAAATCAAAAACTAAGTGTTGTTTATGAGCACTGGGGGTTTTAGCATATAATATAATTTCACTCCCTTCCCCCATTATACTGGTTAACCTGAAGTAAGACAGACCTTAATTCAATGAATAATTACTTATATTTTAATATCTTAGGCATCAATAAACAAAGTCAAGTACTAAACATATACTCGATTTTCTTAAAAATTAGTCTTTTGTCTTAAAATTGCCTGATATTTTACTGTGTAAATGTAAAACTATTAAAGATGTATATCTATCCTAATATTATGTATATATTATGGGCACCTGTAAATATTGATTGACTATTAGTTTTAAAAACATTTCCATATTAAACTAATTTTCTACTGATATTTAATGAAGAAAAATGGAAGTTACATTCTACAAGTGTAACCAATGATCTTTTTAAAATTTTTAATTTGGATTATGTGTTTTAATAAGTGAAGTCACAGACATCAAATACAAAAGGTGGATTTAAGGAGACACTAAATTCACATCATGACCAAATACTCAAAATATTAATATCATTTCTAGTGGTATATTTTAGACTAAGGATGACAACTGTAATTTCTTAAAACATTTTAGGGTAGTTTGACCTTCACAGGATAAGTGTCTTTTGATCTCAGATTCCCTCACTCCTCCCAAGTCTGAGCCTAGTCATGACCCTAAGTACTTAGAGATCAGAGCAACAATTTGAGATTCAAATGAAAGCGTTTCATCTGAGTATAACCAGATGACTTGACTTGAGCAAAATGGTGTAAGAGGCAGGCAAAATCAGGGTGAAAGGGTAGAGGAAACTAGACATTTAGGTTCTTGTAATCATGACTTACTCTGAACATATACATAGAGAAGTATTTCTGCTTCTTAATAAATATTATCTTATCTCTTCCTTTTGTGATAGTTTATGTGTACCAGAAGGGGGTTTGAGGTCTCCATTCCCTCTTGGTACACATCACTGCAGCAAATCTGCAATTTCTATCAATAAAACATATGTACATAGATAAAAAAAGATCATGCTTAAAAAAATCCTCAGGCCCATTTGGATTCAGTTAATTTCTAAAGAGATTGGTTAAGAAAATCAAAGACATAGATAGGGTTATTTCTACATTCTATGTGTCTAATATTTACCTGCAGGCATATGTGAAATAATTCTTAAATAACTATGGCTACTTAAAATTTACAGATTTGAACCTATGCAGAGAGTAGTTGATCTTAAACTGACACAAACCAGATAGTCTCTTAATGTTACTCTAAGGAGTTTTAAACTGACTCTGTTAAAGCTGAGGTTATTTGCCTTGGGGATGCCTAATGGAAGGGTTATTATAACACTGTCCACAAATAGGGGCCTTGAGAGAGTCAAGCTATTGCACTCCATTGACAGCTAATAGATTGGGCCATTGCCATGTCACAGTGATCTCCAAGGTCAAAGGTCATCTCTCCCTTAATATTTAAATAAAGATACTTGACAAGAGCAAAAAACACCTTATTGCTAGTGATGGCTGCTGTTCAATTTATAAGAACCTTTACAAAGTCATGCTAATTCTCGGCCTTCTTAGAATGCATGGTAACCTTTCATAAATCCATCTTTTCCAAATGTCCTTGGAAATGACAGTTATAAAACTACAAATGATTTGTAATGCAAAATGGGACTGACAGACTTGAAGATTAGGGCTGGATGTACTAAAATGACTAAGATTATAGCTAACAAAAGGCATAAAATGCATTGATAAATAGCTGCTGAGGTAACTCAAGATTATTTTAAATATCCTTAGTAAATTCTAGGAAAAAGAAGAGAGAAAGAAAAAAAAAAAGCAAAACTTATCCTTACAATAGTACAGGTAGCAATTTACTTTTACCTTATGAAGATAGTGGAACATAATTTCTCTGTTTGGACCATCTGGATGAAAGATAGCAAACCAGTTATGTTTTCATCATCCCCCAGGCCAGTACATTGTTTTTTTCTTTTATGTCATTTTTTTCATTCTTTAAACCTTTGAGAAATACTGGACTAATTGAATTGAATTATATATTCCTTTTCCTTAAGTTTTATAAATGAATCAATCAAACATCTTATTCTATTAATATGTCTAAGATGTTTTCCACATTAAAACAATAAAAGAAATGACTTAATATTCACAAGATAAGTTGGGACTGAGTGTTAAACTGTATGTCCAAAAGCATGTTTTCAAGTGCCTATTTACAGGGAAAGTGAAGCTAAGAAATAATTTGTGGCAATATTAGAGTAATGCAACCTGAGTTTTTGAGTAACATTGAAGAATTGACTAAACAGTACTTTTTTGTATAATTTTGAATATTTACATGGTGAACCACCTGCCCTGTGGCACATTCAAATATCAGGTATCTGTCCTGCCTCTCAAACCACCAGGATGTACTGGGAGCATGGAGACCCTCTACGCCCTCTGCCTTGCTAGAGAGAAAGCTCACAGCTGAGCCGATTGCTGCTTCTGTTCTCTTAGATGTCTATCCCTTATTTCCCTATACATCTCTACTGAATTTAATTCCTTCCATTTTATTCTCATTTCTTCCCTTCCTGGTGACCATTAAATAAAAATGAGACTGAGCTTATAACTGTGACTGCTCTGCTAGGTTTGGGTGTGGGGAAGAAAAAATTAAAATCAATAGAAACCTTCAGATTTAAGCACTTTATTTGCATTCTGAGAGCTTGAAAGTGAGTCATAAGCCTATCAATATTAGTGACCTAGAGCTAAAATTATAGTAAAGACTTTTTATAGAGGATATAATACATCTTTGAAACAGGAAATAATACATTTTCAAGGAATCTAAGTTTTTCTGTGAATAGTTGCATTCATTAGATCCAATTTACTCAAAGTAGAAAGTTCCTTTATGCACATTTCTAAAAATTCTGTGTGTGCTAAGTTTAGTTAACTATAAAATATATTTGACCAAAGCATGGAGGAAAGATTTTTCCTTTTCTTGCTTATTTTTCCATCACCATAAAATCTGCTATCATGTTTACAGTATGCCTGAGTGATGTCATATGCAGAACACTAAAACAGATGATGTTTGCAATATGTGAGTTAAAAAAAAAAAACCAACTTGGAGCATATGATGAGCCCTGTAAAACCACATATTATCCTGAGACTGGGTAGATTTTACTAGGTAGTCGAGGCCCCTGTGGAAACCAAAGCTGTCCCTGTCTCCTTGCCCACTCAGTCCGTCTTATGAAATGATTGGGTGGTAGGATGGGGAAAGAGATACAGTGCCAGCTGGCTACAGGATACTGAGCCAAGAAAACTGGCCTTGGCTAGATATTTTGAGCATCAGACCTAAGACATTTACTTGATACATTTATCATTAGCTTAACTTTTATTCAGTTATCAGAGCTGAGAAAATAGAGCTTTGCTGGATTCTTGGAGAAGTTAACCTGCAATGTTCATTTCATTCATTCATTTATTCACTCAGCATTTATTGTCTTCCATGTACCAGTAATTCTTCTAGGCATTGTATGTGATGATGATTAACCATACAGTGCCTCTATTTTTGAGGACCCGGTAATCATCTCACCCATATACACTTATCAAGTGACTTGACCTTCCTCATCTTCATTTTGATTCTCATCTTTATTATTAACTGGTAGGATTTCACTGAAAGAGATAATTGCATTTGTCTTTCTTACTTCACTAAGCTGTGGAATCCTATGGAGAAACAACTATTCTTCATCATTTTCATAACCCAAGGGCAAGTGTTAAACAAAAATTTGCAGAATGAATAAATTAGTGAAAGAATGAATAAACTAATAAACAAGATACATAACAGCAGAATTGTAATCTGTAGCTTTCTTGTGTTCAACCTGGCATACACAAATGTCCCCATGGCACAGGATTTTCCATGATCTTAAAAACTATTTGCTCCCCAAATGTTAGATGGGGAAAATTTAAAAGAAAAAAGCAAAAAGAGGAGCTTATGATTCAATGTGGGCCACAGATGTCCCTTATAATGTAGCTATGCCTAAGAATAAAATAGATGCAAAATCAAGATGAGATCCACAGAACTTTCTACAAGGGCTACCAAACAAGATCTGCCATGTTGACATTTAAAATTAAACATTTTGTTCAAATGCTTCTTTAAATTAAAAGTTCCTCATGTAATTTTTATCTGGCTTGATCCATTGTTTATTCTAATTTATATGCATATCATGTAGTCTGATACTCTTAAATGATTCTGTAAGATATTTCTTCAATGTACCCAGGATGCCATCAATGCCCCATCCCCCTCCTGGGTCCCCCCTCTGGTTGCAACACAGAAGCCTTTTGAGTAACATATTATTCTTTTTTTCTCTTTTTAATACAAATCTGGCCTGGCAGGCACAGTGCAATGTGTAGACTGGATTGAATCAAAGCAGCATTCTCCTCCCTTCTGTGTGTATAGGATGTGATACTAACAAGAATCAGATTTTCCTGGACCTATAACAGAGGAAACAACTTCTGGCACAGTAATTCTTTGAACTGGAACCATGAGGGCAAGTACTAACGTATCCTTCTATTGCATGAAATGCCTATGTACAAAAGCAGTTTTTCTGGCTGTTGAAATGGACTGACTCAGATTTGTGGTACTAAATTTTCAAGGGTATGTGAATATTTTGATTTATTTTGAAAGATTCTGTGTTCACAATTCATCTGGTAAGATCAAGAATTTCAGTTTTGATTCCATGTAATTTACTTATGGAATAGATTTCAGACAGATGTTTAGGGAGATATTTTTAAAATATTTTCATCTGATCAGAATTTAACAATACAAGGCAACTCATAATCCAACAGTACTAATAATCCTACAATGCAAAATTGTATTGTGGGATTAGTGGTAATCTTTATTTTGTATCTACAGGATTTGAAGTAAGCAGCTTGGGGTGTATGATCTGATATTGATTAGTTGAGCAACATAATTAAACTCTGTGAAACCCACTTTCCTCATCAATAAAAATGGTAATAATTATACCAAACTCATGGTTATGAAGGTCAAAAGATATCATGGGAGTAAATATGTTTTTCAAAGGACATAGTTGCTAAAATTATGTAGTATTATTTTATTTTCATTGGACTGTGAGGTCTTTTAGGGCTAGGATCATATTATAGTCTTTGTAAAAATGTCTTCACTTAACATTGGCTGGCATATACCAATTGCTCAGTAAATGATGAATGGATGTATGAGTGAATAAATTCAGGGCACTGGAGTTACAAAGATTAATATGATCATGCTGTCAGAAAACTCAAAATGAAATAGCAGAGATGAACACATATATGATGTACTATAATATAACTCTAATACATACCTGGACAACCTCAGCAGTGTTATATTAATCATCTATCTGATAATTTCTTTATTTTTTTTTCCTGTGTGCAAATGTACGAATAACTATGCAAATACAAATTCAAGTTCACACTAGTACATATTATTTTCAAATTCCTATGATTTTTGCCATATGAACAAAGAGGAATGTACTCAGAGTTTTATTCTTTTAGAAGAATAAAGTCAAAGTTAGGAGAGGGTTTTTTATGTGATATGTCTAATGAGAAAGATAAGTTCATACATCATGTATGCTTTTTAAAGGAAGATGGGCGAATAACTCCTATTTACTATCTTCTACACTTGATGTAGAAATGTTGACCCTCCTTGATGTCCACACTGACTGATCTTTGTGATTTCTCATGAGAAAGGGAAGTAAGCCTAATGTTTACATATAGTGAAAAAAAAAGTTAAGTTGGTAAAGATGTCAGTTATAATAACTCACATCACAAGAAATGTTCTTTCTCTTTTCTTTTCCCTTTCTTCTTCTTCTTCCTCATTTTTTAAAAATTCCCTTAAGTTCTCTCTGCTTCCTGTATGTCATGAACTGAGCAGCTCTCTTCTGCAACAACCTTTCACCATGATGCTCTTCCTCACCTCAGGCCCAGAGCTATGGAACCAATTGACTATAGACTGAACCTCTGAAAACATGAGCCAAAATGAACTTTTTCTACTCTAAGTTGTTGGATATATTGGCGATAGTAACAACAACAGCAACAATAGATGAAGAAGAGGAGAGGAAAAAGAAAAGAAAAAGGAAAAACTGCAGAAATGGTCTACTTACTTAGTAAATGCTTAAATAATTTGTTTTGTGTGAGTGAATGAAAAGCCTAGAATAATCAGGAGTTAGAAACTCTTACCATCCTTGCAATTGCATTTGGTACATAAAATCATTTATCTGCTGAAAGTTGGTATTAACACTAATTGCCCACAGATGCTTTATCAGTGAAGGGAAGAAAATATGACTGAGTCAATTGAAAGTTCTGCTTAGTCTCACCAATAATTCAGAATCTGTCATTTATGTGACTACAGTAAGGTCCCAAAGCAATGGACACAGGATCTAAGCTAGGAGGATTTCAAGTAGAAGCATCAATTCTATTAGAAAAGAAATTCTCCACACAGTATCCCACAGCTGCTCTCTTCATTTTCAGATGCAATGTTATCTGTATTTATATTTTTTCAAATACAAATTTACATCAATATTTGGATAGGTGAAATACTGATATTTTCATGTTGTAGACAAAGAAACAAAAGCACAGAAGCATTAGGGACTACTAAGGTGCCTAAGTAGTTATTTGGTGGCACAAAGACAACTACGCAGGGTGCAGACATGAGAACTCAGGTCCACTGAGGGCTATTTCTGTGGCTTTTGTTTTTTACTATATTGTTTTTTTGTGTTAGTACATTTTGTGCCCACTGGGTATTTCACAGCTCTTAAAATGGAAATAAGTGTAACAGTGACATTGGATGGTGGGGAAATCATAATTTTTTAACTAACTTATTGAAACCCATAAGAAGAGCAAGCAAAAATACAGCCCCAAACTAAAAAACAAAAATAAAAGTAATGCACATTTAGTGCAAGAAGAACTCAGATTCTCTTTTGGTTTTTCCCCTCCATCATTTGCACCCCAAAGGGAAACAAGAATGTCAATAGTAGGTATGTAAATATTAATAATTAAAGCAAGAAGACAAGAGTCTACAGAATCCCTAAAATGAAAGTGTAACCGTATTTGCTGTGTTCTTTCCTATTGCTAGTGTGTGTGCGTGTGTGTATGTGTGTGTGTGTCCTTCAAGCATGGCAAAACTTTGTGACTGGGGAACCATTTGTATTTCAGCTTAGTTGGCAAACCAGACTGTGACTTTTATGTTCCCATGAGCATTCTAGTAAGCTCTGAAGTTTTGTTTCCACCTTCATTCTTTCTTCAAAAGCAAGGTGCTTGTAAAAACTGTAGAGAAAGGAGATGAGACCTATTAAAATTAGGAAGAGGGCAAGGAACCCTTCAGGAGCTGTGTGTGCCAGTAGAGTCAGTGTTCAACATGGTTAGGCGAGCCAGCTATGAAGTGAAATGTGTGGTTTTATGTGAAGAACACAGGACAACGTAGCAATGTGATGCACTGTTATTTAAAAGAAAAGGTCATCAGAAAAGAGACCAGGTAAATATATTTCCCTACGCTTTTCTAATCTGGGAAAGTTCTTAGCCATTATAGTTTTTTGAAGGAGTTCAGAGAATAATAAATTTTATTGTCACCAAAATTTAGGGAAATTATGAGTCCACAGATGTTCTTAAAAAGCAGTTGAATTGAATATTATTAAAGCTTCCTTTTAATGTGTATCATTGAAAGCAAATAACTTAGTATCCATTTCACAAAACAGGAAACGTAATGAGAAATATGAGACTAGATATATTTATTACCTCAACATGGATTATAAATAATATAAGAACAAATAGCTTAACATTTTTCTTAAAATAGAAGTAAGATGGCTAGGAAAACTAGGTGTTGATATTGAAAATAAAGATTTACAAAACACCTTTCCCCTAAATTTGGATGAATAATAAATACTAAATCTTTATTGTGGTTATAGTTTTTAAAAGAAATATGTTACATTTGTCATTATAGAAAAGAATTTCAGGAATTGTTATTATCAAATCATATAGGTCTGTATAAACACATACACACAGTGAGAAACTGTTAAATAAGAAAAATAATCATAGTTGTAAAATTACTTTTAAATATAAATAACAAATCCCATCTCAAACCTTCAAAATTTGAAGTCTTTTTTTTCTCTCTCTCTGAAAAATCTCTATTCTAAGCTGGAAACAAAGTCAGAGAAATAAAATTAAATGACACTGTCTCCTCCCTTCTCTCCTCATCTTGTCCACTCTACTACCAATCCTCATTTAAGTGGCTGCCAAACACCTGCCCAAATTTGAAGAGATTCACGAATGACACCTCCTTGGAATAATGATGTCCTTTTCATGGGATGCTCCGACTTTGGTAGAAGAGGAAAATAACATTTCTTCAGAATTAACTGAGATCTACTACCAGCAGGCACCTAAGGGGCTGTGAAAAACCTGCCTTGCCAATAGGCTCTGAAATTTCACCATCTTAAGGAGAAATGGAAGAGGTATTAGTAAAAACAACAGGTGGAAGTCAAGATGGCTAGGAAAACTAGGTGTTGATATTGAAAATAAAGATTTACAAAACACCTTTCTCCTAAATTTGGATGAACAATAAATACTAAATCTTCATTGTTGTTATAGTTTTTTAAAAGAAAGATGTTAGATTTGTCATTATTATAGAATAGAATTTCAGGAATTGTTATTATAAGCAACTAGTCCCCGCAGCTATAATCCTGTTCATGAAAACTGTGACCACATTCAAGGCTGAGTTAACACTCTATTTTTCGATACCTAACTTCTTTCACTTTTTTCTTCATGCCAGAATGCTTTCTTAAGATATGTATCTCTGGGTCACAGTGTCCCCCTGGACTAAAGTGGATGTCTTAAATTAAATTAGAAGTTATATTACTACCTCGTAGGTAAACACAGTAAAATGCAAATTTCTCTGGGATTTAATGCTAGATCTCTAGCCAGAAAACACACTCTAATTTTCATATTTACCATTAATGCAGTTTAAAGTGGAAAAACTTTAATAAGCAGTTACAATTAGATTATACATCAGAGGATAAATTAAACACAATTGTGTGGAGAACAAAGGAGGAATAATCTTCTAAGGAGCATTAAAATGAAATACTCTAATCCAGAGGCGACAGTTTTCTTTATGTAACCTGTATTTGGGTACCTCTCTACTCCATGTATCACAGCCCTTTGCCATTTGTCTTTAAAAAATAATTTTGAATTGATATTTAATGTGTTTGTATTTTTTTTAAATTGACAAATCTTCCTACTCCCTGCCCCATGCTCAGAAAAGTGCTTTGATATTTTTATATGTAAAAAATTCCTACAATTAAAATATTGGTTCAACAAACAAATAAAAGGCTATGGCTCTAGAAAATGGAGTGCCTCCAGATTTTGGTTGTCCCTCAAGAAAAGTCTTCTTGTCTTTCCTCTTCAATATCTGTAACTTGTTTTTCAAAATCTGATGTCTGAGAAGTTAAGCCTTCCTGAAGCACTTTGTTGGCTCCACTCTGAAAAGCATTATTTGCTTGGACAAATAGCATGTACTAAGCATTAAAGAGGAATTTAGTTGGCTGCTTTATAGACGCAGCCTTAAATAGCTGTGCAAGTTCCGTTTTTTAGATGAAGCATAAACAATAAAACCCTTTTCCAAGACACTTGCATTTTTTCCCACTAGAGGTCTCTCTCGTAACGGCTTTCCTTTTGTTGGGATCATTAATTATTTTACTCAAAGGAACAATTCTGCCTTTTAGATTGGAATGCTGCACTTAACATGTTATCCTAGAGAAAGATATAATGCCTCCTTAGCTTGTTCTCCTCTTTGATGAGTAGATATTAGGTTGACTGAATGAATCATCTTGGGTATTTTATTACACAATGGCTACACTTTAGTAAAGAAGTTTGAACTTTCACCTACGCTTCCAAAAGTCTCAAAATTTGACCAGTTAAAACAATATGCTAAAATAAATGTGTCTTTTCAAGGAGCACTAAAAGGTGGGGCTTTGAATTCTCTGGAGAATACCTGAGATCTAATACTAACTTAGCTCATATAATCATAAGCCTGAACCATTTTTATGTTCATTTCTTTTATTTTATTTTTTCCAGGTGAAATAAAGCATATTCTTTCATTTGTGTATAGGTATTTAGGATTTTTTGCTGTTTCCTGTTCTGTTTCTTGCATGGAAAATAAACTACTAACTTCAGGAAAATCCATATTATGTTATGGAGGGTATTTTTGTTTTTTGTTTTTTGCTTTGCTTTTAATATCTGCTTTTTGAAGGAAATGCTAATTAGAAACTTTGCTTTTGTGACCTCTGCCATTAATTCAGGTGAAAATACCAATACGTTGCAATAATTTTACAACAGAATGATTCTAAAATGAAAATAAGCCCAGAATGGTCTCAAAGCATAATCCAAAATTGCATTGAACAAAGTACTATAGAATGAAACACACTGACATCAGTCACAGAGCTATTTAAATATTCAGAAAACCCAAAGAATGTTCAGATTTCTAAGGATGGAAGTAGAAAGACAGAGCTGTGTTCTTGACACAAGAAATTCAATGGGAAGATGTGAAATGTGAAGAAGCAAAGGAGCGCCCAGCAAATCAATTTTAGTGTTATACTGAAGGTAGAGTATGTCTGCAGCAACGGATACAGTGGCTAAGCACAGAGCAATACTGTATAATGAAAAAGGGCGCGAGGAAGCGAGGAAATTTGACAAGCTGCAAAATGTACCACAACCTGGCCAGGAGAACACAGACCTGTCAGACAACAGTTTTGAGAATCAGAAACCTTACTATAATGGAAGCAGAAAATAGATAATGCATTATTTACATCATTGAAATTTTATTCTCCTACTGAAAGCATTTACCCAATGACTCCTCCACCAACTGTAAATTATTAAGCAATGAAAGACCTGTTTTCTTTCAACTCTAGTTCAGGCATAACATGTTTAGTGATGGAAGCTCAATCTACATAGGCAGCCACTTCAACTATTTTAACTGAATTACTGTTCGATTAATGCACAAGAAGCATCATTGACAGCAAATACAGGACTGATTGGAATTTTTTTTTTTTTAAGGTCATGTACTAAAGCAAACAGGTATTTTTACAAAGTTTTGGTCTCTCTTTGTTAGTGACAGACAGGCTTTCCCCAAAGCGCACATGGGTAACCCGTTTGAGCAGCACCTTGGCTGGAATGAGAGCACAGGCATTACACACTCAGGCAAAGTTCACCTCAGGAAGGAGTCTGAGACTAATTTCTTCATTTTAGCATTAATGATACTGGTTAGCAAGGCTAAATTAGCACTGTAGGACCCCTACATGACTGTATTATTCTGTTAGTTAAGGAAAAAGTCCCAGTTGTTTAAAAACCACCCAAACAAGCAGCAGTTTGGTAGAATCATAGAGTGTGTACACCTCAGAAATATGCAGATTCTAAATGCTGAGGGTTACGGACATGCTAATGGCATTCTATTATGGAAACAGTTATTTTTACAGAATATTAATTGGCTCATTTTAGTGAAATGTAAAATAAGTGCTATCTTTAAGAAAGATCAGTTTTCAGGGTAGGCATTCAAAGCAGGCAGGATTTTTTTTTATCTATCAGTGGACACTATACCCCTAAAGGTATGTTTCCTTCATGTTTCCGACTTATGAACTAATATCTATTCCTTCAGGCAATTATTATTATTTTTTAGTTAACTCAGAATATTCTAATTATTAAGAGAACAGATTAACTGAATCACTAACACCCTCTTGGACCAACAACAATGTAAAATTAGAACAACTCAAAATTATTCTATGAAGGGACAGTTTTTCTTTTCCTTTTCTTGTCAAGACAGTTTTTGAAAGTAGTCCACAAACTTATACTTTGCAAGTATAATTTTGAGGAAATTATAAAGAAGAAATAAAGAGGAATAGTACTGTATATATTGTCATTAAAATATGGAAACTAAAAACTTCTATGAAAGAAATTAGAAGTAGAGAAACATAGCTGGCTTTTCCTTGAACAGAATGTGACTTTGCGTCGTTATGAGATCTCTTTCTCTGAATTCCTTAAGTAAGTTGACACTGACATTCCTGTGTTTCTATCAGATCACTTTAATTCAGACAATACTTAACGTTCTGATATTGAAAATATTATGGGGAAAAAATATTATAAATAACATCCAAGTAACCTTTTAGGTAAAAATAATGTTTTTTCATTAGCAGAAAAGTCTAAAGAAATGCAATCGGTTTGAGTCAGAATGATTCAGAGTGTATTGTCATCTTAATAATTAACAAATTTCGCTTTTAATATGCTTTGGAGTGAGGCATAAAAACTGTGGAAACCCAAGAAGACTTTTCTCATCCCCCCCGCTTTCCTCTCTATCCTTTAATCCTTTTTCATTCTTTTCTCTTTCATTCTCCTGTGACATTTTAGAAAATTATCTGCTTAGCTTTTGTTCCCATCTTCCATTTTTAAATAGTGGCTAAGTTTCACTAGATCAATGAAAACCACTTGGAAAACAATGCAAACATGTTTTAGTAACTTTTAAACTATGTGTTTCCTAATTCATATATGTGTATATATGTGTATATATTTATGTATGTATATATATAATATATATCTCTACCTATACCTATACCTACATCTATATCTACATATATATATCCACATCATGGGAATAGAATTATTCAGATGTTCCCTCCCAGCATTAAATTGTAGGTTATAATTATCCCTAATCAGAAATAAATAATATTCTGTAAAATCCCAGGAAAATATGCATCAACAATGGGTTTTCCCTCTAGGGAAAAGGCTTGGTTTGTTGCCTAGGCAATGAGCTATGCCTCTGTCTGTGTGGCCAATCAGGATGTGGGTGCAATTTTTGATACAAACCCAGAATGGATTATTTCCTTTTGAAAATTTGCATGTGTCCCCTACCCTGGCCATTAAGCTTTTCACAGTGTTTCCTTGATGAAGTGATTTGTAGCTGGTTGTTAAGGTAGAACAGCACGTGTCATCCTGCCTGCCCAATGACTGTTCATGGCTCAGATCATATCGAAATTAGTACATGGACCAGCAATGGATGCTTAGATGTTAGCTCTGACTTGAGTGAACTTAAGATTGTGGCTTTTTGTTCTTTAAAGGACGTTTCCTTCATGGACAAAGATTATTTTTCTGAAGCAGATGTTTGGATCATCTTGTTGAAGTTTCTCTCATTTTGGCAGATGACTAAAATGGCATAGCAAACATACGGTGGAGAGTCACTGGCTTTATTTTAATTTTAAAAAGACCTACTTTATTTTTGTAGGATTTTGATATGTTTATGTGATTTTTTTCTTTAAAGTACAAGTGAACATTTATAAAAACTCTTTGTCAGTAGCCCGCTGATACATCATTTATACAACTGAATTTTGGCATAAATAAATATGAATATTGAACCAATACAAATGCCTTGAGCATTCAGGGAAGTAAATCATACATCAGCTGTCATCATGAGTTGAAACACACCTACATATTGAGTAGCATGTTTGGTGTGGCTAATCAGACCAGTGTGTAATCTCTTGGTGCACATGAATCCTTGCCAAGCCAAAATTATTTACAAGTTGAATTTTGTGTCCTGAAAAGTTTCATATATGGAGAAAAATATCTGGGAAAAATAAAAAAGAAAGCAGCATATTGGTCTCAAATATACACAAAATTCTTAAAAATTGAATTAAAAGTTGTGAGCATTATGTTCAATAAATGCTACCAGAGAGCTGCTGCTATTTTATAGCTCAATTTTTTTTTATTGTTAAAATTGCTTGTTTGCATTATTATTTATACTGATCTACTCTTGGTTCCCTAGAGATGGGAGTCAGAAAAATCTCTTTTCTAGTTCATCTTCTCTTTTCCAGTTCTCAGCTCAAATATGCACCAACATGATTGGCTGACAATTTACCTGTTTAACCATGTGTGAAAGAATGCCTGTGTTTGTGTATTCCCTATGTGTTGAGGTAAACCAAGAATGCAGAAGGTAAACTGACAACTGCAGTGTCAGCTTGCATTCTTGAATAGGGCCAGAGATGCACTCTCCAGGAAGAAGGTAGGAGGCAGTTAAGCTTAGAAAGAGCTTGGAAAAAGGGAAATTTATTTTCAAGGACTTCAGATTTCTTTTATAATCCCTAAGCTGCCTTATGTTTTCTCTCTACACAATTCCCCCAACCCACTCAATTTTTACCCTGTTCTGGGAGAATCTTAAAGCTGCTGAACTCTTAAGTAAAATGGGACAAAGATGCCTCACTGACACTTGAGAAAAAAAAAAATTTACCTAGAATTCCTAAATTAACACTGCAGCTTATCTCCCCCTACATTAACCTGGCTTTAACCTCACTTTGCATATACATTTGTGGGCAGAGTGTTCTTTCCAATAATCTCAGTATAAGATTTTTACATGAGATTTTTATATTATATTTTTTCTTTAGGTCTCTAGATTTTTAATTCTGGAGTAATTAAATTCTATTATTTTGAATAATCAATAATAGTTATAAATATAGTGTAAGTACAGTATTTTTAAATACTACTTTGAAAGAAATCACTGGTATAACTGATAACTAGATAATAATTTTGTAATGAGAGTGCAAATCCCTTCTTTTCTGTTAACGTCTGAAGGCAGCTGACATATTTGGGTACCAAAGTATTGCAGTGTATTTTGAACTTCTTTTCTCCTTAGTTGTGACAGACTTCCACGGAGCCTCCCATCATCTCTTGTCTTTCCCCTTCTGTGATAAATTAGGATCCTCCAGGACGCAGCTATATAGAAGGTTTAGGGATGAGGTGGTTTTGTGGTAAAAGACATTATTGGTTATTTAGCATATGTGCCCGACAGTGTTACTTAAATATCATATTGGAACAGTGCTTTTTAAAAAGATGTATTAATTTATAAGTCTATACTATTTCATTGTCTTTAAAAAGTTGGTTAATATGTCCATGTAACTTATTTAAACTTACTTTTGCTATTAGTTCTTAACTACTGACATTTTACTCTGTTAAACCTCATGTTTTCTTAAATAAATCACTGTGGCAAAATCACTATATGAAATAATCACTAGAACTTAGAATGAAAATATGGCATTGACCAAACTTAATACAAAAATGTCAGTGCTTTTTAATTTTCTACAAAAATCCAAAGATTTGTGTGGGGCAGTGGGGGTGGGGTGAGGGGCTGACACAGAGAAAGCAGAACTCCTTCTCTTTCCTCCACAGTAGAAAATTAATTTATTGAAGTGGGGTGGCAATACTGGACAATATTGTTCTTTGCAGTAAATTATTATCTAAGAGACTGCTGTATTTGATTATATTTAATGGTATTAGGAAAAAAACACCCCAAATAATTATAAAGTTCAAGATGTTCAACAGTGTGTAAAAAAGTTTGGATTTGAGAATGTTTTGATTTGTTTTATTTTATCTAAGTGTTTACTTTTCTGTATATTTTGACCATAACATTCAAGTCTGTTTTAGTAGCAATAGGTGGATATGCCTAAGCAATTCCTCATTTTTTTTTTTTTGCCTTTGAAGGTGGCTGAGGTTTAAAATTTTAGATAATTAGTGACAGCATTTAAAGGGATGACTGTACAGTGACAGATACAACTTTTTATAATTCAATAGGTTCATTTAATAAGAAAGCTATTTTATGAGTTCTTGTTTTTAAGTACTCCAAATATTCCACAGCTTTCTTCACAATAGGATCCTATCCTAGGAAAAAATAAAGGAAAATCTATTTTAAAAATAAATATATCAATCTTCCAGATTTAAAAATATCCATTAAACCAGAAATATTGTGACTTAAAGTTGTATAGAACTTAAAACATAAAAATCTGTCTAATGAGTGGAAATTACTAAATGTATTCTCCCCATTGAAATAAGTACAAATAAATAAAAAAAAGTAACATGAGCTTAATTATTCTATTTGGGGATGAGTGTATTTCTTGTCACAGTCTATTCTAATGTTCATTGAGACTGTCAATTGATTAGATCTATTCAGTCCTTTTGACAGTGTTAAAACCTTATGGCTTTTCTAGTCCTCAGTCAGAATTGGTACCATGAGACTAAGAGCACTATTTTGAATGCTGCAAAGGAAAAAATAAGTTTTCAAAGTGTTTAAATGTGCTAACATTCTTTATTCTACTTACATAAGAAAGATATAAAACTACATGTTTTATAATTTTATTTTATATTAAAAACTCTTTAAATCTGGAAGAGAAATTCCTCATGTGACAAAAATCAGCTGTTGTGCAACAGGTGCATACAATGTAAAAACAACACATTAAGTAAACAATGCATCATTCTGTACTCTTTTGATGCATCTCAGTGTGGAAGGGATAGAATGTTCCTGTGCACTGTGGACTGTGTTTCCTAATTGCAAGGACTCACCTAGAGTCAAAAAGCTTTTAAACCTCCACAGTAGCAATTGAAACAAAAGGCAACACCTGCCTTTATACAAATATGTGGCACTAACTCTAGGGACCATTCTAAGTTGTCATGTGTGCAGCCGTGCTAAACTGTGGAATGGTAGAAAAGGAGAGAATGCTATGGAAGAAGCAGGAACTTCATGACACATTCATAGATAGAGTGATGCTCTACAAAGTTAAAATATCTTTGTTGCTCATTATCACTGATAGACATTTTGTTTGTTTTCAAAACACCTTCTGTTCAGCTACATGGTATATTTCTCCTACACATAGACATAATGTCTTTACCAATCAGGTAAGCACATCAAAACTGATGATGTCTCCTCCTACCTTTTTTTCTTTCTATCTTTTTTTAAAATTTGGGCATTATAGTTGTACATAATGATGGGATTTGTTGTTATGTTGATGTCTCTTGAGGTAGGAATTTAGCACTATGATTTTAAATTTGAAGATGTATGAAGTTTGAACTGTACAATGGTAAATCCATAACCACCAATAATTCTGATGGTTGAATAAAAAATAGAGAAAGCAAGTAAGCAGGTGAGATTTCATTTTAAAATACACTTTATATAAATTTTTACTTTTAACCCAGATATTTTGGTGTTGCATAAGCACAGCCTAGATGTGCTTTGTGAGCTATAAATTTAGTTCATCACGTATTGATATTATGAAAGATTTAAACTAGGTGGATTTTTTTTAGCTGCAATAGAACTTATTTCACCGTATTTGGAATATGATTTATGGTTTTTTTAGAAAAGTTTTCAAATGAACTGATTCACAAAATTATCCAGGACATATGCATATATTATGAGTCTGATTCTATGAATTTGGAAATCAGGGTTCAGAGAGATGAAGTGACTTTTTCAAGGTCATATTCCTATTTAGAAACAGAACTGGGATTAGAGTTTTAGATATTTTGGATCAGTGGCCTTTCCTCTTTTCAACACTGATTTTTATGTAAGAGGTATACATTTGAATATACATTTGAATTGCCCATACTCCTTACGTATACATTTATATATCACTTAAAATTAAGTCATTGAAAATAATTAAACTCTGTGCTTTTAGAGAAGCAGGGAATATGAAATGTATTGGCTCCTAGCAGGAGGTAGTCCCAGCTAATAGAGACAGGCGACACATTCTATCAGAAACTCCATGAAGTATTTGTAAAAGTTGTCAAAGGAAAAACAATGCTTTCAGATAACATCTTCCTCATCTCTAAGCTAGAATTCACTAACAGAAAAACAAAAATTAGTGGGAGAAAAATAACCCCATCTGTCTGCTTATGACAGACTGTCAGTCTAAAATGAGACCTATTTGATTCCTTCAGAGTGAAGTTGTTCCAAGTTCCTGACTCATACTTCACAATGCAGTCCTGTAGAAACTTTCAACAATGCTTATTTAGGAGTCTTCATTAAAACCTTAGAAATTGCAAAAATGGAGAAAATCTAAAATTCTTTGGAACACTAAAAGAATGCTAAACATCCAGGAATGCTAAAACTTAAGAATATAAAAACATACCCTAACAGAGGTTGGTCTACACCCATTTGTTTTTAGAGATTCCAAGTTTCCACTATACCCTGTGCCTATATATGTATCTGTGAGGTCTTGGTTTCCATGGTGACACAAGTATTTTTTTTCATACATATTTATCATTGAAATGCCAGAAACCCACCCCTTTCTATCAAAGAATGCTACTTTAGCTCTTAATAATTGAAGTTAAAGCTGATTTATTTTTTATGTCAGAGTGTTTTAAAGAGATCCCTCTATCACTGAAAACTGAGGCAGCATTACCATCATTGCTTATAAGCAGTTTATTTGATACATGACTTCTGAAAAATGCTTCTGGTTCTCAAAAACTGGAGAAGACTTTGCTTGCCTTTTTCCTTCAGTCAGCACCACAGGGATTCCCAGCTAAGCTTTCAAAATGTTGCAGAACATGCACAGCATAAGGCCCAAACCTTTAATTTCATTAATACACTATTCAAAAGAAAAACATGCACATCTTGCCTTTGCCAATAATCAGAGAGCAAAAAGTTATTTTAGATGACTAAATTAATATTTTGAGAAGTAAAATGCTTAACATTCACTCTTTTTTGCTTAATTTTACCTGTGTTCTGAAGAGAGACCTTTTTTCTTGTACCAAAGTCCTTTTTCTTAAAACTCGAGCCTGTAATTGGATATATACTTGTACCATAAAACACCCCCATTCTTGCTATACTATATGTAGCCTCTTAATTAATGATGCTCTCATTTTGAGGTCTAAGTATCGCTTGTTATTTAACTCATTTTACATCTTAAAACTATGAAAAGGAGAAGAAATATAATTGAGACAGTTAATAGCTATTAACCTGTCTTTGTTGAAAGACACTGAAGAAAGATATTTAGGAAGTGAATGAAAACATGGTGAGTTAAAAACAGTTCACCCACAAATCAAACCCATTTAAAAGCCTAAGATTACATCAAAACAATATGGATAAAAATGTATTGAAACTTCAAAGAAAGGAAGTTGAATGAAAGGTAAAAGTCTTAAGTGTCACTCAGAAAAATAATTTAGATATGAGTGGATCAAATGTTTTTATTCCTTATTAGGATAACATATTCAATTGCATTTTTAAAAACTTCCTATGATAAGTGAGGGAATTCTTTTTTTTGCTGCTTTGAAATGGTTCTGATCATTTTCCCTAGGGTCACTTTGGGCATTTATCTGTGGGATTACCAGCTCAGTTGTCATCACAAGTTAACACAATTTTTGTTTTAGACAAACAAGTACTATTTATGACTAAAAATTCAAGAATGAGAAGGAAAAATTTCAATATTCTGCTTCCATAAGGGGCTCTATGATCCCACATCTTTTGAAGGATTTTTTTGTTTTGCTTTTCTTTTCCTGACAAGATATAACAGTATTCTTTAAGGAAAGTAAATCCTTTGTCTGGAAGGGTTATAAATGATGAGATTTTTGTGGCATGTTAAGGTCATTACAGGATGGCACAAATATTGTGACCTTCATCAAGCCTCTAGAAGTTGTGTGAATAGAATGGGATATTCAGAGAAAACTTAAAAGACTTAGAAAAAACAGAATGTGCCACCTTAGAATCTGTATTTTAAAGCACAGGTCTTTTTTGCAAAATAATATATTCATGGTAAATAAATTGGAAAAATTAATTTTAAAAATGATGATATAAGCCGGGCACAGTGGTGCAAGCCTGTAATCCCAGCACTTAGGGAAGCTGAGACAGGAGAATCGAGAGTTCAAAGCCAGCCTCAGCAATGGCAAGGCACTAAGCAACTCAGTGAGACCCTGTCTCTACATAAAACACAAAATAGGGCTGGGGATACAGCTCAGTGGTCGAGTCCCCCTGAGTTCAATCTCCAGTACCAAAAAAAAAAAAAGATGATGATATAAAACTCTTGAATTGAGGCAAATCATAAAGAATAATGATTGATATTTTGGTGTATTTTATATCAAATTTTCTTATTTACAAATGCAAATTGGTGTGTATATTCTAAATAGTATTATAGTTTCTCATTTCATAATATACCTTTTACTTATTAACATATTAGTTCCACACATACACAAAGAATTTTAGTAAAGGTAAGTATTTAGGTCATTTAAAAATTAGTATACATGTATATTTCTTATTTTAACTAATTTGAAACCTACTTAAAATAGTATGTATTAAATTCTATCAGTGAGACTAAAATGTAGACATAAAATATAACATCACACGTGCAAAATAACATCACACACACACATGCACACACACAGAAGGAATGAGGACAGAAATGTATTAGAATGAGAAAGTTAGATTATAACTCAGATTCACGGGAAGTGACAAGAATCAGAAATTCATCATAACAAGCTTTGTAAGTATACTTGTTTTCCTGTCTTCTGTCTACTTTATAAGAGACAAAAATTACATAAAGTACTAATGTATGTTTTATTTGTAATATATATAAATATAAAATGTATAATACTAACATAAAAGGGGTGAAGAAGGAAGTATAGCCAAATAGGAATAAAATTCTATATCACACTAGAAACACTAGAATTGTTAGTACAAATATAAAGAAAAGTCTAATAACTTAAGCAAAGAAGACATGAGACACAAAGAAAACAACTAGCAAAATGCCAGAAGGAAAGCCAACCATACCAATAATTATAATTAAACAATCCAACCAAAAGGCAGAGATTGTCAGACTAGATGAAAACAAAACAACCAATTTCCAATGACATGCTCTTTACAGTTGATTCCTTTAGTTTAAAAAAAACTAATAGATTAAATATAAAATGATGGAAATATACATATATATGCCCTGCCAACAACAACTTTAGGGAGCTAGATTGACTATGCTATTATCAGATAAAATAGATTTTAAACTAAGAGACAAGGTTACTAGAGATAAAAAAGAACATTTTATTATCATAAGTGGATCAATCTATCAAGAAGATATGCACAACTATGCACATATATACTCCTAACAATAATGTTTCAGATTACAAATTTGAAGCAAATTGCAATGTTTGTGCAAATATGTGAATATGATAAGATATTTAATTGTGCATTCTACATGTGTATTTCATAGAATGTGAACTATATGTCCATAAACCTATTTGATATAATATATTAAGTGACTTAATATTAATAACATGTTGGTATACTTTAGAATTTAATTAATTGTTTTGTACATTTGCCTTGTTTTCATTCCCATTTTATAAGTAACTTTGAAATGAATCTCGAGATACAGAAATATTGCACAGACGTCTGATTATTTATTAAGTTTCATTTCTACACATAAATTTGCTAAATGAAAGTATATTCATAGATATACACTTATGATTAACTCTGCCAAATTGCACTTCAAAATACCTTAGTATACTCATAAATAGTGTGTAAGGATACTTAATTCTGATTATCATCGAAACTTTTTGGGTCTGGGTGTTCTATTCTGTGAATTAATCTATTTATATACAAGAAAAAGACTTTTTAAAATCATGATTTCATATTAAATATTAATTTAAAGATAGTACTTCAAAAGTTTTAGTATGCAAAACATACACATGTTGAAGATATTTGACAGCAGCTGCTATTGTATCTCACTCACAAGAGGCATTAAGAGTTAAGGACTTGGAATGACTTGCTTTTCAGTCTCAAACTTTCATGTCTAGGTTGCTATATAATACATACATATTGCTTTTAAATATGCACATAAAACATGCATATAGAAAAATAATATCTATCATTAAACACCATTTGATAAAACATCTGGTAAAACTGATAAAAATAGACAATATCCTTCTTAATTCTATTAGAATTTACATGTTTCTATTCACAAATTATATTAGTCCATTTTATTAGTCCACTAAAGTTTATAATATAAACTTCATATTATAGAAGGAGTTATTTAGCAGAGTTTTAAAAGGCTTTTTATGTCAAAGTAGTTAACTTTTAAATGTATGGCAGTGTTGTCTAACAAGGTGTTTGGGAACATATAGAGCCAAACTTTATGTCCTAATAGATGGTATATTTAATAAATGCTCTGTGGATATATCAAAACAACTTTATCAAAATTAAGGTT
Source organism: Geosciurus inauris (assembly GCA_004024805.1). NCBI lineage: Eukaryota > Metazoa > Chordata > Mammalia > Rodentia > Sciuridae > Geosciurus > Geosciurus inauris. The sequence continues at coordinate 45,432 of PVHX01002436.1, read as the reverse complement.
ATTTAATTATTTAAAAATTAAAAATTGAATAATGAAATTTTGCTTTTTCATTATTTATTCTTTCTTTGAAGAAGTATTTACAACATTAATTTCTATTTCAAATTTAATTTTTATTTCACAACCAGTGTTCCCCATCCTGTTATGTTATACCTCTGTAATCTTCACTTATTTTTTTGATTCATCTTGGTTGCTGACATTGTTTATTGCATAGTTATTTTCAGGGAGGATTTCATGAGTGACACATTTCTGAGTTCTTATATTTCACAGGTTTTTTAAATGGCATTCACAAGTTTTGTTTTAGAGTTCTTAGATCATAATTTTTTCCCCACAAAGTTTTGTGCACATTATTTTATCATGCTGTGTCATTATTATTGAACAAGACTTCTGTTTCTCTTTTCTTATGTAGACTAGAGTTTTGGAGATTGTGTTTTTGGGCCTGGATGTTTGCCCAATTTTTCCCGAATCCTTAGAGAAGACTGTGTTCGCCACATTCATGTCTATTGTTTTCTGAATTGAGATTGCTGTGGGGTTATTTTTGTTGTTACTATTTATTTTCTACTTCTTATCCCAGTTATAACTACTGCATCTCATTAATTCTGATTTCTCTAAATATAACATTGATTATCCTTATATTTAATGTCTCCTGACATCCACATCTGCTACATATTTTTATCATTTTCATGCACTGGTTTTTTCTCTATTTTTTAGAGAGCCTCCTAAGTTTGTCTGTCACAACACATTGAATTTTCTTCAATATCAATTCTAATCTTTGCTGAATTGTATGCAAATTTAATTTATTTAAATTTTACCTTTTAATATTACAATCTTCATTTCATATACATTTTTTTCTGAACCTGTTCTTGTGATTCCTTACTTCTCAACTTAATTTCTGTGATCAAGTGGTCTATATGTTTGAGCTTTTGTCAGAAGCAGAATTCACTGTCCGTAGTGTAGGATGAAATGGATCTATCAGAGGGAGTTTGTCTTATGGTACTACCAGAAATTCTGAAGAAACAAATTTCTGTAATAATGTATCACAGAACCAGGTGACCATCAGATATTATGCTTCCCTTGTGGTGAGAAATTTATTTTCACTATGAAACACAGCAGCTCCAATTTCTAGAACCATGCTTCCACCAACATAATCCAGAAACCACACTGATTAATCAGTAAAGCAACTTCATCAAACTATTGTCTTGGTCATGGTACCCGCTCCAAACCAATGCAATTCCTGTGCAATCTGCACAGAAAAACAGATACAAAATCCTTCCTTGATATTGACAATTCTGGTGGCCAGGGACTGGGAGCTCTGCTAATGGCATGGCAAAAAGGAAAGCACATGAATCTTCAATCATTATTGTCGGTAGAAATTGAAAAAAATGTGTGTTTAACCTCCATCTTTGAAATTTCACCAGAGCTTGGCATGGTGTGCATGGCTGTAATCCCAGCTACTCAGGAGGTTGAGGCAGGAGAATTGAAAGTTTGAAGTCAGACTGTGCAACTTAGTAAGACCCTGTCTTAAAAGAAAACATAAAAGGCAGCTCAGTGATAGAGTGCCCCTGGGTTCAATCAGTACTGCAAATAAACACCCAATTTCATGCACGTATAGCTGAGCAACAGACCTTATTTGTATGCAGAACTTTTGTTTCAATGTATAATGAAACTGCTTCCATCTTCTCTTTTTTTTTTTTTTGATGCTTTTTTTTTATTTTATATTTTTAAATTCTTCATATTAAGCATCTTTATATGCACTTTCAATGAACAGTATATATATATATATATTTATATATATTTTTTATCAACTATCTTTACTATACCCATTCCCCTTTCCTGCCCCCCGCCTCTCACATGTCGTGTCCAGTATTTCTCTATTTCTCTTATGTTTCCCATTCCCACCTCCCTTATTCATCAGCATCCACTAATCAGAGAGACCATTCGGCATTTGGTTTTTTGGGATTGGTTTACTTCACTTAGCATAATGCTTTCCAGTTCCATCCATTTGCCTGCAAATGCCATAATTTTATTCTCTTTTATTGCTGAATAATATTCCATTGTGTATATCTACCATCTTCTCTTTATCACTGGTTATCACATCCACAAGCAGGCGATACTCATTTCCCCTTATGTTCAATCAGTGTACCATCTTGATATTCTTTAACAAAAGGACAAAATTTCAAAGTAAATGGACACTAACAAACCCTATATAAGATGACAGGAGAAACTGAGAAAGTCATTTAACAAAATTGTTGTAATCACACGAAGAAGACAAATATGAGTAGCTGTTTTAGCCCTTATTTTTTCACTTGATGATAAAGTTATAATTATTATGTATAACTTCCTTCCTTCTAAAACTCTTCTTAGGTTGCTTTCCCCTGGGCAACACATCCAATCAGCTGGGATTTTTTTTTCCTGGTGGAGTGACCCAAACTTTCATACCTGGGGGTCTGAGCATTCTCAGTGGAATTCCTTGTGCATATAGTTAAGAAGCCACAACAGCTGGATGCACTCCTGACTTTTTAGGAGGACATAGCATCTGAGGGTATGAACCCAGGTTCCTTCACTTACTGTTTGACCTTGGATAGGTCACTTAAATTGTCTGCACCCTTGTTTTGTTTCCTATGAAATTTATCTATAGTAAGAACATTAAGTGTGACAATCCATGTTATGCATTTAGAAAAGTTACAGGCTCATCATAAACTTTTATAAAATATTAACTATTGATTATTATTTCTGATTGGAAAATAAGAAAATGTTGAGATCTCCCCTGAACAACTGATTCAGAACACTCTTTATCTTCAACAGCAAAAGTAATATCAAATTTAACCTCCTCATTTGCCCACTAGAATCTTCTTGACTCCTATGTTCATGGTTCCAGTTAAAAAGGTGTCAGTGGTCTGCCAAACCATCTCCTGATTACTTCCTGAGAGGCTGAAACACTTTCTCCAGAGGGAAATTTTGAAACGCCTTCAGTGCTTTCTATCAGCACTAAATCTAGCAGAAATACTTTGCTATTTCTGACAATGGAAATGGTAACCCTTCTCTGGTCCTTTAACTGATGCAGATTAGTGTCTATTTTTATATTCCTTTGGTCATTTCAGGAGATATGTAACAGGATGGAAATTAGACCCCTGGACTCAAATGATCAGCTTCCTTAGTATTCCAGAGCATAAGCATTCATTTTGTTTTAATCACTTGACTGTATTGATAGTTAATAACTACTATGCCGCTTAAAATTCAGACAGACAACAGCGGAGAAAAGATCTTTCAACATGAGCTTCGCTGACTGACTCACATCTGTGTTGTTTATAAATTTTAGCTCAGCCTCCTCACTAGCACTTTACATGTTAATAGATGAAATTCCCTCTTTCTGCAGTTAATGTAACACAGATCTAATCCTTATGCAACGATTCTAGCGTGGGCCTCTTTCTAGTCCTCTGGAGTTATTTATATGCAATTTTCAAACAGAGGTGATCTTTCCTATATGCACCGATAATATTTACATTTTTAAATGGAACACAGACTAAAAGTGGAGGTAGAAGGTTAGGAGGTCAAAGAAACATAGAGATTAGATCTTTAACCAAAGCAGACTGTTACCTATTGAAAATATCAATATCATAGTTTTACAACTTTCATGTTCTCATTGAAGATATAGATGCCTAGCAGAAGGAGGATTTCTTTCTTGAAAGAACTGTGTTTGTCAACATCTATTAAGCAGATCATATGAAGATCAGTGACTATCAGGACAAAAGTACATTTTCCAACAACAAAGTCCAAATCATGGGATGAAAAGAGATGGAAATGCTGAGTGGTTATATTTCAAACAACAGTAACACAAAAGCAAATGTGGAATTATTAATAACAAGACCAATTTTTCCAATGGGAAAGTCACTCTCTGTAGGAATGCTAAATAAGAGATTATTTTACAGGCACTGAACACAACTCTTAATGAATTAAAAATTGAGAGAAAACATCATGGAATGCATACAGAATCCAAACAAGTTCTTACAACAAACTACCTGCTAACTAAAAATATCCTCACATTTCCATTTCTCTGGGTTCATCCCTCTAGAGGATGACTGAGTTTTATTGAAGAGCAGTTTGTAGGCTTCATGTTAACTTGCACAGATATTACTGTCATTTTACATTAGAAAAAAAGGTGTGTGTGGTTTAGTGTAATAGCGGACACTTTCTGTTCTCTGAGAAGTTAGATCTTTTGCAGAGAAGATGAATGGCTCCTTCAGTATCTGATAGAAAGTTCTCTATAGCATAGCTTGAGTGGTGGAGGTTTATGCTGCTGATGTGAAGCCTTTTGAAATAAAACTTTCTTCTCTTTGTATATGTTAGCTATCGTTGCTAAGTGTCATGCATGGTTATCTGAAAATAAAATATATTTATTATTTACCTTAGAGAATGTGATGGCTTCAACCTCTAAATTTGAAGACTGTCAGTTTATCAATAAAACTTTTTCTTCAAATGGCCAGAAGGTAAATATTTTAGGCTCTGTGGGCTGCATAGTTTCTGTGGCACCTATGCGAATTCTGCCATTGTAGGTGAACATAGTATAGACAACATGTAAGTGATTGGGCATGGCTGGGTTTCAATAAAACTATGTTTACAATAAATGGACAGCATACCTGGGCCTTAGCACACCAATCCCTGTACTAAATAACACTGTTTTCATGCAATGAAGAGACAGCTTATTCTTTCTGCTTTTTCAAAAATGTTAAATGAGTGCATTATTTTTTTCTCATGTCTCTAAAGTATATATGATTTATATACCTTTATTATGCATATGTGTTATTGATATGTAGAAAGCTAAAAATACATTAGAGCTTTCATAAATGAATTTTTGGAATTAAAGGAATATTTTGTAAATATATGCTTTCTAACATTACAACTATTTAAAACTATCCATGTCTGTATTTCTTTCATTTTTAATTGAACTTACATAAATAAACAATGCAAAGGGAAAACCAACCCCCCCTTTTTTACCTTAAAAGGAGTGGACAATGATAAATATAGGAGGTGATATTGACATCAGCCCCAATGCAAGAAAGAAACAGCAAGGTCTGCATTAAAACTATCACCTTTAGATACCATCCAATACAGCGAGAGCCACATACCAGTTAAAGTATTCAGAAATATGGGCAAAAGCGTAATGAAGAATACATAACTTTTCAAAATGGGGACAATCCTATCCCATGCATCTGTCATATGAATAAATTCCATGTGAAATCCTCAATAGAAGCACTGTATGTTAAAGAACAAAAGAGGCGCAGCTTCAGGCTGTTTTTCATAATTTTTCTAATTCTTTGTTTTAATGGAATAGAAGAGTTTTGTGGGACTGAAAGGAAAAAAAAAAAAAAAAAACTCCTCTCTGATAAGCTCTGCATTTGCAAATAGTACTTGCCACCTGAATAAAGTACTGTAGTTTGAATGATGGTGATATTGTCAATGATGTATTTTAAATCAATGTAGCTCTAAAAGAAGGCAAGATCTTTTCTTTGTTTCACATTACTGTATTTACCATTTTTTCCTGGTCTTTTCCTAGGTCATAAATAATAAAAGAGCGTATTTTAGAAAAGAAGTGCAGGAAATTCTGAATGCCAGTTGCATTAATAATGATTATTATCTTAATATCTGTAACAAATATTTAATAAGAATTTATAGTTTTCCCATGAAGATTAAAAAAATCTTGATTTGTAACTGTAAGAAATACTTTGGAAATCATAGTAATCCATAAAAGGAAAGAACAAGGGCGAGGGTAAGGGGGTTGGAAACACTATCCCTTTTATAGATGTAATGCTCCTACAGATTTCAAAAGGAGCAGCCCATATGCAAGAAATGTATAGTTCTGAATTTGGAGAAATATATTCCATAAGCTCGTTTTTGCAGCACAATGAGCTGAATCCCATGAAGGAGAGAAAAAGTTAGTTGAGTTGCCCAGTGCCTCTTTTGTGGAATCTTTTGTCAGGAAATACCAGATAACAGCCTTGGTGGCGAAGGTCTGACTTCCAAGCCACATAACCGGGCTACTCTGCATCACAATGTAGAAAAATACTACGATAAGACAAATAGAGCTTCTCTGTGTTGGAAGGGGTATACTAACAAGAAGAATCTGAGCTCAAATTGTGAGGTCCAGGACAAAGAGCAGTGAGATGGGATGTGTGAAGAGCCTGGCAAGTATCTTTTTCCTGGATGCAGCAAGCCCTCACCCTCAGACCTCCAGTGCTGCATCAGCTAGGCAATGTCATTGTCAAATCTGGGCTCTGTGTTCTAATAATTAAAAGAGACCAGAAAGCATTACCTATCCTGGATTTGCTCACTTTTCTGTTATAAAAGTAGAGAAATAAGCCTTTTGGGGGAGCTCAGTGTGTTTCTTGATGAACCAGAAACCACAATGGGATTTTGATACTCAATTTTAGCCCTAGGTTAAGTCAGGGAGAGCTGTGTCTCAAAATTAGAATAAAATAAAAGAACTCATTAAAGACATGTTATAACCAGGAGCATTTAGTCTTAGTCAGATAAGACTTTGAAAGAAGGTTATAATAAATAACCCCTCCACAGTGTCAAGAAATATATTAGGATTGCTGTCGAAGATACCATCACTTAAGTAAACCTGGTGACCATCTTTGTGAATAAATTAAAAAATCACTGCTTTTTTTTTTCTATCAGAACTAGAAAGTTTATTTCTCTTGTAAGAATTCTAAGTTCTGTTTTATAAATCTGGGTAACTACAATAGCATGTGTCTTGATGACATTAGAATCCCGTGCTTATGAAGACATTAGTTGAGAGATTTTTTTAAAATGGGCTCTAAATAAATACTGAGTAGAAAGCATTATTGCCTTCAAAAATAAAGAAAAAGTCAAGAAAGGTATAAAAATCAGAACCAATGAAATTTTATTTAAAATATATTTCATAGATCAAAACATTTGGATCCCATCTATTTCTGACTGTAGGTGAGAGAAGAAAGTAAGATACTTTGACAACAGTGCTGTGAATTTTTACATCAATGTCAGTATCACATTCCAAACATCCTCTCCTTGCTCCACAGGTGCCCATATCCCAAGAAAGGGGTCCTGTATTTATATAAGATCTCAAACATTAGTGACAGCATAAACAACCATCGGTCTATCCATTCATGCTAAGCAAGGTTATATTAGAAATATGGGAAACAAGTTTTTGGGATTTGTTTCCCTCCCTCCGTGCCTCCCTCCTTTCCTTCCTCCCTGACTCTCTCTCTTCCCCCTACACTCTATCCCTTTGTCTCCCTCTTTCTTCCTCTCTGTTTAATGGAGACAAATGGCTAATTGACAATAAGGTAATTACAAAATAAAAGCCTACACCCTCTCTTCCCACATTAAAACTGGCCCTGCCAGATTTCTAATCACAACGACACAAAGAATACCTGTTTTGCTTCTACCTCACATGGATGGTCACTATTCACCATGATGTGATTTTGTCTTAGAAGGGAAGGAAGACTGAAGGGAGAGAGGGACAACGAGGAAGAGAGAGAAATACTTTACATAACAAAGTTGATTCATAGTTGCTGACTTCTCCTAGCACCCAACAAAAGAAACAGCTATCCATTTCAATTCTGGGTAAAACAGATTTGTTGACCTTGCCATTTTTCAAAGAGGTGCCTGCCTATGGGACTTTAAGGTAATTTTAAATATATATGATTTTAAACTTAAATGCTTACTTTAGAATAAAGAGTAAGTTTCAAATTTCTCATATACCTTTCTTGGCAATTCCTAATCCATGTCAGCATAATATAATTTTGAGAAGTTCTGTAATAAGGAAATCCATTCAGTATTATTTAAATAACATTTCTTAATATGTTTGGCCAATATTTTATAGAAAAGCCACCCTCTTTTTTTTTTTTTTTTTAACTTGGAAGAATAGAGAAGGAATCCCAGGTCAAAGGAGTAGAATGTGTATAACTGTAGGAGGCCTTCAGCTGCAAAAATAGGAAGACAATTGCTAAATAGGCAAATAATAAAAAATTGATTATCTTTCCTTCACCCAAGATTCGTAGTTAAAGGAAATAGAAATCAACTGCAGAGTTTTTAAAGAGAAAATCTTGATTTGGATGGCTCTCAACATCTCTAGGGTGATCAGAGAATTAGATATGGATATGATATCTTAAGGAGAAAACTGAAGTCACAGGGTGAGTCCTATGAAGACACCATTGTCATCACCACTGGGCATGGAGAGTGCATCTTTACTAGTGGCCCCATCAGCCCCGAACCTGAGATACTGCTGTCAGTGGTGTTATCCAGCTGCTCCTGCTTCCACGACCTTCATTCAAAGTGCTTCCACATGGATTATGCTCCTTCATGTCCCCCACCTTATTGAGAATCTGGGGCAGTATCTAGCTGGCATTCCCATGCCCAGACTGCAAAGGAAAGTGGCAAAAGCATCTAGCAGCAAGGGCTGACTCCATTTATTAGGAAGGAGGATGTCCTATCATAGAAAGAGGATTGACATGCCAGGTAATCAAAAAGGAAGATAGATGTTCATTGCACCCACAGTGCTCCAACAGTTCCAGGTTGATCACTTCTTAACCCAATGCTGTGAGTAAGAATCCACCATCTTCCCATCACTTCCTTCTGCAGACTTCATTCAGTTGGCCTTTGGCCCTGCCTTGACTTTTCATGGTGGTGTGATGCTTAAAGTATCTCCCAGCATCAGACACATGCTCACACAACATCCAGTGCTTGGATGGGGAATAGAGCACGTGTCCTTTCTTATCTGGATTAAGAATGAAGAAGACTTAGAAACTCCACAGGACCCTTCTCTCTTATTATGATGGTCATGATTTAGTCATATTCCCACTTCTCAACTTATTATTGTTGAAAGAAATGGAATTGTGATGCTTGATTTATGATAACCTTCCTGTGGTCTGAGAAGGCACAGCTTCCATTGAAGCATATGGCTGACTGGTATCTGAGGTATTCAGGGTTCTATTAACAAGAATGCAGGAGGACCACCAACTATGTTTAGTGTAACGAGTTTAAGGCTTGAGGCTTTGCAAGTGCATGGCATGTGGAATGAAAAAACATGTTTAACTGGCAGAAAAGTATGTAGAAGGAAACATTCATGATGATAACAAAGTAGCTTAGGATGAAATTGGAATGGAAATTGTACATCATCCTAAAATGTTGAGCATGCTACTAAAAAAGACTCACACATCTGAGATACAGAAATAACTGTACTAACCCTAATCCTCTCCTAAACATTAATTTTAACCTTGATTTAAAATAATCTTTTAATTGCATTTTGCTAACAGAAAGCACCATGTGGAACCAGCCTCTCAGGGATTGGTCCTTTTGTTCAGCATTCCCTGGGTGGGAAGCAGTTTCTCACTGTATTTATTTTTTTCATCTTATTTTTGGTTATCTATTTATGTTATGACTTTGGTCATTATGTAGCTTCTATATATTCAGATAACTGAGGTTTCCTTTGAAGGAGCAGTGAATTGCCTAGTTCCTGAGGGTCACTGTTGCACACATATGTGGTAACACAATGCAAACGTCATTATGTCAGAGAGACCAGGCATAGTGCTCTGATATGTGAAGTTAAAAAAAAGTAGAGAAGTGGGGAAAGATACTAGGAAGACCTTTGAAGGGGTAACATCAATCATCTCTGGCAGAACCCTGACATTACGCCGTGTGCAAAAATCACTATTGATATGTTTTGTGGACTTCTCTGCAATATGACTAACAAGATCAGGTTTTCCAAACCTCTGTTACTGGACTCCTGACTTGATTGTTTTTCTGCATCTACCCATGTATATCCTAAAATAGCTGCAGGATTTCTAAATCAACAAGTACTTCAGGTGCAGGTAAGATACACAGGAAAAAAATTCTCTGGATTCAAATGCATGAAGTTTTTTTTAGATAATGGGTGGGCCTTAGTGTCAAGAGGAACATTTACTGTACTTGAATGATATTCTCCTACAAGCGTCGGCCCTGGGAGTGAGTAAGATATAAAAATCTCCAAGGATAAAAGTTTGCTTCTTTTACTCCCACTGAACCTCAGGGGAACAATTGCAAGAAGCCCCTAGGAGTACTTACAGAGATGAAGAAATTCTTAAAAAGGGTTCTGGTTAAAAGGTTGGTGAGGGAGGGATCAATAATTCATTACCTATTATTGCTTCCTGCACAATGATCCCATAGTACTCCAACTTATACCTCATCCAGACTATCCAAAGCCACTGCTGACATAACAATGCTATAACTTCTTTTTAAGTCGTAAAGAATATTCTGTTAATGTGTAAAGAAATGGTCTCAACTAAAACTCTTTGGGAGTTTTGTTTGGGAGTGGAAGAAGCATTAACCCAATTGGTTTGAGCAATAGGAGAACTTGTATCACATAATGGAAATGTCTACAGAAGTGGCTCCAGCACAGCTTGAGGCAGAGGCTTAAGTGAATTCACCAAGACCCAGTGTATCCACCTCTACTCCCAGGTGGTCTAAGAAAGGCACATCTCTGATGCACACACAATGGCTGAACAGCTTCAGGATTTATGTCCTCATAATTTCAAGGCCAACCAAATGGAAAAACAAGTTGATTTGTTTCTATATATTTCAGTAATATCTCGTTGATGGTTTACATACCCATCTGTAAAGCTCTCACTCCCCCAGGTAATGTGTCTGCTCTGAAATGTCACATAGTCACTCCTGGAGCTGCAAGGGGAGTTGATCCCACCATAGGAACACAGAGACTAGGAGAGTGGAAGAGAGTGTTGTCTAGGAAGAAAGTTTGGTTAGGGTTCCCACAACCAAAGTGAATGAATCAAAAATTACCTGATATCTAGCCAAAGGAAGAGACTAGAAAAAATCGTAGGTGTACAGGGGAGAAAGAATTGAGTAAGGAAGAAGTAATGGTTGCTGATGAAATATGAAACAGAGCATCAAAATGGAACCTGGGCCTTATAGAGTGATTATGCTAAACACTGACGGAGAAAAGTCTTTGGTTTTAATTCCACAGAAAAGGAATAATCTGTTGCTTTATGTCTAGACATGCTATTTTTCTTTATATCTGAAAGGTGGAATGATTTCCAGTATTTATCACTTAGATTAGTTAACTTTCAATATAATTTATTTAGCACTTACTGTGTGCCAGTTTCTAAGTTAAATGTTTTACATGAGCCTTGCTGTGGTTAGGAGGTCAGGCTCTGAAATTGGACTATTTGTATTTTAGTATGTACTCGACCGTTCATGACTATCACAGAAAACTTTTTGTTTAGTTTTGTTTGCAGTTCTGGAAATCAAATTCAGGGCCTTGTGCATACAAGGCAAGGGCTCTATCATTGAGCTACATTCCCAGCCCATTGTTAGATAACCTTAAACTCTTTGTTTAAAATTTTCTCATCTGGCTGGGCTCAGAGGTGCATGCCTGTAATCCCAGTGGCTCGGGAGGCTGAGGCAGGAGGATCACAAGTTCAAAGCCTGCCTTAACAAAAGCAAGGTGCTAAGCAACTCAGTGAGACCTTGTCTTTGAATAAAATTCAAAATAAGGCTGTTGTTATGAAGTATTAATTTATTTAAGCCTCACAATCTAAGAAGTAGGTTTATTAGTACACAGAAGAAAACTAGAAAGAAGAAGATATTAAATATTTTCTGGTCACACATCTAGCAAATTGTTGAGCCAGATTCTGAATCCAGATCCCTCTATCCCATAATCTTTACTGTAAATTATAAATTAAACAGCTTTTGGGACTATATATCCTCCACCAAAATTTAGGGCTCCCTGATATAGAGAAGAGATAGAGAAATAAAAACACAGCTGGGCCTGCTATATCTTTTCTTTCAGTATAATGATTCGTAGTCTTTAGAAGTAGTACAGACTATTGTATATTAAGTAATATATATTGCATTCTGGAGAATAATTCATATCACAGAGGCAAAGATCCATCCACATTTTCATTTCTAATTTAAATGTGGTCATGGCCTGAAAATAATAATAACTAGAAATTTCACTAGAAAATGTAATCGATCAATCATCCAGGTAGCCTGCATACTATTAAAGACGTAATTTTCTAGGACCAGGAGTCCACCTTTTTCAGTTAAAATAAGACTAATGCTTAGCATATCAATATTTAAGCTGAATCTATTTTTATTAATTAGGATTTGAAGGTTGTCAGAAACTCACTGCAAATCGTCAATTACCTTGTACCTGGGATGTCCCTTATAAGAATATCACATTACGCAGCCATAAAAAATTCAGAGATAAAGTAGAATGTGCAAGAAAATCTTCATTTAAAATTGAAAGAATGAAAATTAACCCTTATTCTTTGAAACCTTATATTTAACTTTGTAACTTTGTGGGTTTTCAAACTATTAAAGAATACTGTGGATACCAGTTCTTTTTTGTTCTTCCTAATCCAATTGAATCTACTTTAAATAGCCATAATTGGTGATTTTCCAGATCAAAGGTCTTCCTCAGATCAATGAGCAGAGCTTGTCTATATTGATTACCAGCCATGCCTATGAAAATATCATTCGTTACCTCGGGAATGATAGTGGAATGAAGAGGCTAACACCAAATTGGAAGGAGATCAATGAGTTTCATGTAGATAAAAATAAGCATGTTACCTGAGAAGAGAGCATCAATTTTTTATGGACCTTGGACCAAACAGCAAAGGAAAAAATTATCTAGTAGGTCAGTCCTCTGTATGCTCAGAATATCTTATTCATAATGGAACTTTTTTCTAACCTCACAGAATTTCATCAAAGAGAAGAGAAAATAAAAGGGTTGAGAATTCTTAATTTCTATTGATTGTCATAAACACATCTATGTTTTATTTTTTAAAGCCTAAGCCTCCCCTTCTCTACATATTTATGAAAAACAATCAAAATATCAAATTTTTCTGCTGAGCTAAGTTTTGCAAAGCTATTCTATATTTTGACAGGTATGACTTCTGCTGCATTAACATTAATATGGTTGAGTAAGAGAATTATTAATCTGCACCAATCTAAAGTAAGAAATCATCTATACAAAATTCTAGCTTAAAACAAAAAAAAACCACTGAGATTTTTGGCAGAATTTTATCTTCCCTCCAATAAATCTATTTCTATCAGTAGTTTAAATTACCTCCAAATACAGTCAGGAGTGTTGATCTCTTAAAGCCTAGAGAATCTTAGCCAAGTCAGAGTGGATGTGAAGAGCTTGCTTGCAGATGTTAGAACCCTATAGTCAGAAGAAGAGGTTTAGGTTGAGATGTGCAGGACCAGCAGAGGCAGAATTGGCATTTCTTACTGTTTGTGGCTAGGCAGAGCTTACTCACAAAAGAAGTAATAACCAGAATTTATCTAAAAGAGACAAAAATAGAAAATCGGGGCTAGAACAAAAAGTACAGGGATGTTGGTCTGAAATAGGAAAAAGATGAGAATATAAGCACAGGACCAAACAGGCAAGGTTGACAGTTCCCAGTGGGTTCATTACTAACAGAGGGGTTGTGCCTAATGAATTTCCAGCAAGATGGTTGAGGGATTCCTCTAGCAGCTCTATAACTGTCCTCTTGAGTTTGTCCATTCTGTTCTTACAGAAGTTTATGATGTACCTTCTTCAGTCCAAGAGTTTTATGTTCCTGCCTCCAGAGGTCATTCTATTTCCTTGAAAACTAGGAATTTTCCTAGGCGCTAACTTCTCACACTTCAAAATTGTCCCTAGGGTTATAGCTTCAGGAAGTGATACATTTGCACCATTTAGGAACCTTCCACAGTAAGCTCCAAATTGGAATTATTAGCTTCCAGAATGAGAATAAACAGACCAACTCAATGCATATATGCAGTGTTTAATTTCTAGGATAGATTGTATTCTATGTCTGATCTGTGTGGTTGTCTATGAGCCAAATCTTTGAATATCTAGGAAGGGAACATGATGCTTTTCAACTGCCACGGCTAACCAGCCTTCTTAGGAGCTCCAATTCAAAGAGAAGGTGCCTAAGGCTTTTAAAACCAGTCACTGGGAAAAGTCAACACATAGGGGTTGAAATGATATAAGCCACAAGTAAAAATTAGTATGAAAAAAAAGTCCAGTTTCAAAATGGACTAGCATCAATGTTTCTTACCAGTTCAAGTTCAGTTGGAAAAGAATGGAAATGTGGTTTCTAGGCAGTGACAAGAAATCTCAGCATTAGATGAGTGAAGGAATCACAGAACCAAGAAGTTCATCCAGGGTTATATAAAGGATTTCAGAGATAGGGTCCCGACTCAGAATTGAAAGACACTGGCAAGTGGTAAAGATTTATTCCCATTGTGTAAACTCTCTCATGACATCAGTGATTGTTTCCTTTGCTGAGAAGAAGCTTTTTAGTTTGAATTCATCCCATTTATTTATTTTTAATTTTTACTTCTTTGCACTTAAGAGTCTTGTTCAGGAAGTTAGGTCCTAAGCCAACATGATGAAGATTTGGACCTACTTTTTCTTCTGTTAGGTGCAGGGTTTCTGCTCTAGTGTCTAAGTCTATGATCCACTTTGAGTTGATTTTTGTGCAAGATGAGAGAGAGAGGTTTTTTGTTTGTGCTTTTTTTTGTTTGGTACTGGAGATTGAACTCAGGGGTACTCCACCACTGAGCCACATCCCCAGACCTATTTTGTGTTTTATGTAGAGACAGGGTCTCACTGAGTTGCTTAGCGCCTCACCATTGCTGAGGCTGGCTTTGACCTCGCGATTCTCCTGTCTCAGCCTCCTGAAATGCTGGGATTACAGGTGTGTGCCACCACACCTGATGAGATAGAGGTTTAATTTCATTTTAGATTTCCAGTTTTCCCAGCACCATTGTTGAATAGGCTATCTCTTCTGCAATGTATGTTTTTGGCGCTTTTGTCTAGTATGAGATAACTGTATTTACATAGGTTTGTCTCTGTGTCTTCTACTTTGTACCATTGGTGTACATGTCTATTTTGTTACCACTACCCTGCCATTTTTGTTATTATTGCTCTGTAGTATAGTTGCAAGGACTTCAGGGTCTGCTGAAGAAGCAGCAGTCCCAGCAGACAATTGGAATGGAGTTAAAACCAGGAACAAGGTCAGGAGGACCAGTTTCCTGTGGTCCTAGAGCAGAAAGAAAAGTACAAATAACAGTGATTTGGATATCTTGGATACAAGCTTTGGTCCCTTACAAGAATGAAGTAATTGCATGGTCCATTCTGGGTACCAGACAGAGAAGGGGTGCAGATTGAGTTTCTTATGACAAATCTTTGTTGCTGAGAGCTAAGGCAGAGCAGGTGGAAGTAAAGCTGGTGAGTTAGAGATCTCATTGGACTTGTCAAAGACTTTGATGCAGTATTTACTTAGCAGAAAAGGAGCAAAACCAAATCCCTTCTCAACCAAGTAAATAGTCAAGAACCAGAAATGTACCATGATGTTCACAGACCATGCAGCCCTGCATATGTTGGTGAGGTCACATAGGATTTGTATTTTCTTCATATGTGCATGTTTCTTAAAATATCTGCAGTGAACATTTATTATTATTGCAATTTACAAGTTGCTGATTTCAAAGTGAATGTTTTAAAATTGTATCTTACAGTAAATTCTTCAATAAATAATCTGTTTATGATGAAATATACCTGATCAAATGCTGGTTTGAATTTATCCATTGAATCAACAAATATGAATGATATATATGTATAAATATTATTGCTCATATGGAGCTAAAATAATATTTATAGCAGGAAGAATTATTAGAAAATTTATTGTTTCAAATTTTGTTCATACTTTTTTTGTTTTTTGTTTTTTTTGTTTTTGGTACTGGAGATTGAACCCAGGCACACTTAACCACTGAGCCATATTTCCAAAGCTTTTTCTAAAATTTTGAGACAGGGTCTCCCTAAATTGCTTAGGATCTTGTTAAGTTTCTGAGGCTGGACTTGTGTTCATCCTGCCTCAGCTCCCAAGTTACTGTGATTATAGGTGTACATTGCTGCTCCTGGCTCACTTATATTTTTCCTGGACATAAACAATAAGTATCTGTGTAAGTTTCTATTGCTTAATTGTAGTTGTCAGTATATACCTATCAATATATGAGTTGTGGTAATAAACCATAATATTCATATATGCATAAAATATCTTTGGAATGACATGAACATTGACAATATTAACTGCTCTGTATACAGGGAACTATGATAAGAGGCAGATAACATAAGAAGGTAACTTCTCACTATATATTTCCAATGACTTTTTAAAATATTTAATACAAGAATGTTACCTATTTAATAAATTGATACATATTGAAATAAAAATTGAAGTCAGTTGTCTTGATAGAAATTAAGAGGCTAAAATAAAACTTGGGTAATTAAATGACTTAAGGGAACAAAGCCCTGTGCATGCCTGAATATAAGAAGAGGTTCCTATCTTCCCATTATCTTTCCAAAGGGGAGAATTAGTTGGTTTACATTTGAACCTTTACAAAATATCTCCAGTTACAGGTGTTCTCCCAATTACCTTATTTTGAACATCAGTGTGCTGTTCAGCAAGTCATTTTATTAGTGTTAAAATCAATGCTAGCTTGGCATGACCTTAGAGGTTAACTGATAGGATTTTTACAAAGCAAGAACAGAAATTTAACAGAGCTTTATTTCTCAATAGATGTTGAACTCTGTAATAAATAAACCTGTTAAACATCTCTTTAAAAATAGTGTTGAACTGTATGGTTTAGAGATCAAAATGACAATGAAAAATATGTCCTAATGTTAAACTCATGGGTTCTAGTCTCTTGGGATATACTTTCCAAAGAGAGTTCATCAAAAGAATGAAGAAGTCCTGTGCGGCAAACAGCCATCATGAAAAATAAAAATTATCTTCTCTGGAAAAAAGTGTGTTAAGTAACTTTAAAAGTTTCTGTAGTAATAATCAAGAAACTAGGGTTGATGATGTATATAAAGAATGGGATAAGATTTTTCATGAATTTAGAGAGTGGAGAAAAACAAACTTGTAATTACTCTATTAGATTACATACTACACAGTTTTAAGTGTGTGCAATTAAGGTAATTGTTTTAAATATTTCAGTAAAAATTTGACCACTTCTGCATCCCTCTGTATAGCCAAATTGACTAAAAACAATCTTTAGATCTTCTCACTGAAAAATAGAGGTGCCTTGTTTAGTGTTGATGTAATATTTGGTATTGTGAGATACTTTTAAAACTTTTGCAAATAAATTTACTTTTAACATTTTCCAAAAGCTGAAGGTGAGATTTCTTTTACTTTGTGTTTTTCTAACCAGATGGTCTTTTTCATGTATTGTTTAGTAAGGCTTTCAGATTTGGACAACTTTTATTCCAAAGCACTGTAAAGTACCTCATGTAACTGCAGAGATGGCATAAAAACAGATAAAATTACCTGTGAATAGTATTATGTTAGATACATTACCTAAGCAGCAGATATAATCCAAAACTAAAATCATTTTAATAATAGCTTAGGTCTCTTTTGAGATTTTATTTCCCACAGTGTCAGGGAGACTACAGAATAAAAGCTTCTCTGTTTCATTAGTAAAGACCACTGCATCATTGTAGAGTTTGCAAATTATCCACAGCTACTTCAAACAAATACTTCTCCACAGTGCAGCACTCTTAAAATATTTTGGGCAGTCGAAACAAATCAAATGAACTCATGCACTCATAAAAAAAATGCATGAAATTTGAAAACACAAACACTACTGTGGCTTATGGAATTTGTAGTTTAATGTAAACAGAGTGGCTGAAATGCTAATCTTTTATTTATTTAAAACAAAGAGGAAGGTCATGAAAATAATTCACCATACTGATTCTGGCATGTAAAGAGAATATGAAGGCCTTGTCAGTAAGGAAAGGAATGTTAATACAAAATTAGTGTGCTGGTTCCAACTCATGCTGTTTACTATGGTTTAGACATGAGATCACTCTTTTCCACTAAGGACAAAAAGTGGTTGGTGAGCTTTGTTTTGTGAGTGATGCCCACAAAAAGTATAAAGGTTTAAAATAATTTTTTAGTCTTACAATTAAAATTCACAATAAGCTAAAACTCTAAATCTTAATAAATATTTTCAAAAGCACTCATTTTTCCTGTATGCAACAAGAGTCATTTACATGTAAATAAACAAAAATTAAATTTAGCCAATTCCTTAATTTGATTAGGAATTTTCAACAAAATTTCTCTATTGCTTTGGTGGAATTCTCTTACTTAAGGTTTCCAAATGAAGGTCATGTGAGCAACTCTTGTTTTGTCAGGTGGACAGACTATAGTATACAGAGCTTTGATAAAAACCAGCTGCTATGCCCTGATACTGGTTAAGGCTGAAAAACCAGACAGTGCAAACAAATACTATATCTTGGCTCAAAATACTTTCCACATCTGCCAACAATTAGTTCTATATCAGACCTAGAAAGGGGTGCTGAAAAACAAGATTGAATTTCAGAGCAAGCAAATAAACAAGAGGCCCTGCATCATCCTCATCAAATGGATGCAGAAGCACCCAACTTCTAGACAGAAGCTCCCAGGGTCAGTCCTACGGTTCAACAAAAAAGTGTTAGTTAAAAGGATTGCAAGCACATTGCGAGTTGATAGTATAATCAGATCACAGACTTAAGGGTGCCACCCAACAACTGTTTGTTATTCTAGATAGAGGAGGCTATTCAGGGAAGTTAGGGCACTAACTGTCAGAAATGGAAGATTTTAAAAGTATTCAGATGTCATCTATTGACATTTCTGGTCAAGATTTATGGCACAGATCAAGGTGGTAATAGATAAAAAAGAACAAAGACTCGTCTTTCCTGCTATTTTTTTTCCTTTTAGAAATTCACTTTTATAACCTCCATTTAGCAGTCCTTCCAGGCTTATTCAACTTTCCTAAGATAATGGGTCTTTTCTGATGGTTTTTAACTCCTTGGTCCTAAAATATAACTTTGTGGATGGATCATTCTTAGTATCATGATTCCTTCTTTGAGTTCACTTTGACAAAAATCTGAGAGTTGCCATTATCTTCCATCAGGCATGGTTACTTGGACTCCCATTGTGCTGGGGTAATCTCCCAGGTTATAAGCCATCTGGCTTGGAAACATTGTCATGCATGGCCCAGAAACATCCCATGCCCTGTCCACTTGGCTCTTGGCTCCATACCTTAGTACAGTGATCTGCAGATTCTCCTCCAGGGTCCAAGTTTAGACTCCCCTTCCAGACAGAATCAGTACCTTTCTCACCTGCTCCCCTCTGTGGGGATGCCCATCTTACAGAGTTGAACTACCCAGGACAAAGGGCCTTTCTTCAGAGAGCTCCTAGCACTCTGAAACTTCCAGTAAACCTGTCTCCTTCTCTTTTCCTTCAGACTTTTGATTACCCTATTACCCCTTCTGAAGTACATCAAAGGCTGATGATATAGCTCAGTTTGTAGAGTGCTTGCCTTACAAGCACAAGGCCCTGGGTTCAATCCCCAGTACCACACACACATACAAAGTTATCTTCAAACTTATATTCCTGTTCTTAACGATCGTAACTCCACAGTTATCTCTCTTTTGGTTCACTTTTCAAACTGTGTATCAGAGATGTCTGAAAATCAAGGGTAAGACAAAGGAAAAATATATGTCATATATTGAATTGCATTATCTGTAGAATATGGATAATTGAATTGGATGGGGAAAATATATTAAACAAATAATTCTTTTAGACACAATCAACGTTTATTTAAGACCATTATTTTAATCATTCATTAGTAATAAAGCAGAAAAGTTTGGCTATAGAGCCTCTTCAATATAAAAAGAAGATGGACTTTTCTACTCCTATATTCCACTTGAAAGAATAATTTAATTAAAAGGCAAAGCCGGCAGGAACTTTATAATCTGCATGCAATGCAGGATATTATATAATGACCTTCATTTAAAACTCAAATCATTAAAACTAGTAAGTCTAACTAGTGACAAGGGAGATTTCAACATCAGACTCAACAGCTTAAAAATATGAATAAAAATCATAGCTTAAATGAATCAGTCCATTGAGAACTTATTGCAAAGTAAAAATGAAAGAAGAAAAAAGTTACCTAGGCAATGAATCCTTCTGCTACACTATTTTATCTTTTGACATGTGCTCTTCCCTCACTCTTTTTTTCCCCCTGAATTTCCTTCTCTATATGGAATAAACTCAATCTATTTCCTGGGGGGGGGGGATGTTTAGGAAAATTGGAATGCAACAGAAAAAATAATCTTTAAAAGTTGCTAAATCACTTCTCATCCACCCAGATCTCATTTTTCATATCATCTCCAGAGAACTTAATATTTAAAATAAAGCAGGGAGTGAAGTCACTTAGAGGAGTGCCAAGAACTGACTACTCACTTGTAATCATTTCTGAACCTTTTTTAGCAAAATACTAGTTGGAAATTATGTGTCTAGTTTCTGTCACACATCTTTGTTTTGTGATGGACTTCTTCATATGATAGGCACCCTTAACACAGATGCCATTAGATCAACCATCAGGTCAACATTTAAATAGGAGTAAGTTCTCTTTTAGTCCTTAAAGGTGTTTCTAAGCCTTGGAGTACAGCAGTGCAACCAAGTGAGATTTTTATTAAATTAGATAATGGTGAAACTTCACATTGACCAAGTTCTCATTTCTTTCTTTATTCTCTGTTGCTGTTGGTGTCTGTTCTTTGTTTACTTTTTCATGTGAGTTATTGTTACCCCAGATTCCCTCTGTTTCCTTTAGACCTGTGTTTCCAGGCTGGAGACACCATCAACTTTCCTTCTTCTTCATGACTTCCAGAAGGGACAAAAGAAATCCAGAAAACAATGTCTTCTTTGGAAACATAATGGCAGAGTTACTAGGACAAAGATGAAAACCAAACCAAAGTGATCACTTGATGTCATGTGAAAAAAATGTTATGAGTTCATTGCAATCATCTTAACAATTGATGATAGCTTCATTCAGAAACTGAGTTGGGACCCAGTCAATAGAACAAAGAATAAATATTTCCTCAAGGAGTGAATGGGTTTATGTATAAGCAAACAACCAGATTAACATGTTATTTAATTGTGAATTGATGAGTCACTCTTGTTAACCAATAAGGTAGTTACAAAATTAGCCAAACTAATTGCTAAAGTAAATATAAAAAATATATGCAATCTCAGTGTAATAAAGGCTAATAAGTAGCCTCAGCAAAGAGGAGAGGACTCTAGATCTTTTATCTGGGATAGAGAAATACGTCTTCATCACATCATTGCTCTATCATTTATTATTGAAAATACACATCAATTTTAGTAGAAAAAAATTACTGGCTCAGAGATAATAATACTGAATTCCAGTCCTTTGTCATCCTTCAAGTTTTTCATGTACAGCTAAGGATTCAGGTACTCTCTGGTCCTCTTTTCCTTTCCCTTTTCATAAATGTAGACTGATAACTAGATGATCTCAAAGGTCTGTTTTCATTCTGTCTATAGCTGGATGTTATGTTGGATTTGGAATATGTGTCCCAAAGGACAATACAAATATGAAGCTAGATAGGTCCATAAGTCACTGAATTTCAATGAATATGTATAACCAATTAATGGCGTTGCTATTAGCATTTCATAATGCAGCTAAAAAGGGAATGTTTGTAACTATGTGAAATATGAAATGATTACCAAAACATATTTGAAACTATATAGTACACTAATGGACTTTCACTTGTTAAAAGTAATCTCCATGAAGTACTTTTTAATAATTGCTTGGCTTTTTCAGTGACCCCGATTTACAACAAAATAATTAAAAACCAGATTAATCTCCTAACAATACAATAACTTTAAGAAACATAAAACGACAAGCAGAAACCCTTGTATTCATTGGCATTAATTTAAAATTTTAGTTTCACAGTATATTAAAATATGTACATATGAAACTTTGAATGTTTTTGAAGAAACAAGATGAAATATGTTGCTTAATAAGTAATCTAGATTACTTTTAGAAGGTAATATCTGGGCTATTATTATTTAATATCAGAAAATACAGAAAAGTGAATTTAATTACATGTACGAGTAAACTAATGCTAAAATATCTTAAACTTTTGAGGAGTTTTTATAGTATTTACTATTCAAATAGCTCACCATATGAAAATTGGTAAAGATTTACCTGACACCTTGAATTTGTTTAATGAATCATTCACTAACTCAACAAAGATTTGTTGAAGAAACTATGAGGTGTGTGTTTTAGATAAAGCATGGACTTTGGAGGTTAACATCACAGTTCTGCCATCTACAAATTTTAACCAAAGTTTCACTGAACCTTATTTTTCCGTATTTCTATTAATAATTCCTAATACATGGCTGCCGTGATTGGGAGGAATCACACAGTAAAGTCAGATAAAAATATATTTGATGCAATTGAATTATAATCACTCCTATCCTACTACAGGATAGCTATTGTAGTCACTATTAAGAATTCACAAATGCAATCCTACTTTTGCCCTTAAGGAATCTCAAAATCTAGTGAATAAGTGTGTTTATTTTTGGTGTGGGAGAGGAGGGGGCAGTATAGTGACCTAAAGAAATGAATAATTACTTTGATAATCAAGAGACCTGAACAACTGTATCAATTGCAGAAATGAAGACGTTTTCATACTAAATCACATTCTGAGCTAGATCTTAAAGAAAGAAGGGGTATATTTTTATCAGGGACAGGGGGAGAATTATATACCAGGAAGAAAGAATGGCATGTGAAAGACATATCAGAAGTCTGAGTCCCAAGTGGTCATATCTTCAGATTTTCCAAGAGAAGGTAGAAATCCTGATTTTAATATAAAATCTAATTTTAAATTATTGACACACACACAAAAAAGCCAAACAAACAAACACATAAATCACTGCTTAATGAAAAACCCTCTGCCCACTGGTTTGTGGTATCTGCTCTAAGTGATTTTCCCTGGGAATTAGTAAAGTCTACTTAATTATGTCTGAAAGTAAATAATAGTTTATAATTTCATATAATGAATTCAGATGTCCATCCTACTAAAATAAACCACCACCCAAGATTTAGAGTCCATTTAGAAATTATTTAAGGAAGGTCAGTTGAGTACTTGGGAGATGTAACCAAACCTGAATCCAGAGACCCTTAGGGGCTTTGAGTTACCATCATGGTTTCTGTTGTGTTCCCCTATTCTGGTAAATCACATTGAAATGGAAATACATAACTAGTTGAAGCTCTTCTATCCTCTGCACAGTGACACACTCCTGGGATTCCTAGGGAAAAACGTATTTTAAAACAATTGAAATATTAGCTTGACATTTCTCAAAACTTTTTCCTATATGGATAATAAAAAGCTACCTTCTGAATATATTATACAAGATAACACCAAAAGAAGATTAATAAAATGTTTTTCTCATCTTCTACATGCAAGCCAGGTGCTATACGCTGGAAACACAGGGGTTCAAACAACTATCATCTTTTCCTGGTGCTTAAAATAGTAAAAAAAGCACAGATCAGAACCGCACATTCCTGGGTGCTTGTCGCTTGCATACAAATGTATTCGGATGACATAGCACTACTTAGAGTAAATCTGGAGCAGAAATAACTCTGGCTTCTGACTGATTTCAGTTTCACTTGTTCCTGGTTTAGAGATAATAGATTCGTATTAAATGGAAATAAGTCAAGGTCATGGTTTTTGGTCATAAGTGAAATTCATCAGCCTCAGCCTTTTTTCCTATATCTCCTCTGACTTGTGCTGAAACTTTTTCTATTCAGATGACTTATGTTGGAGAATCTGAGTAGTATTTCTGTAGTAGGTTTCAATATGATATTCACGGTCCTTAGTAAGAAAATTACACTACCTGTCAAATTGATGTTCAAATGCTACCATACCTTTATGGGACAGCTTTCCTCTCCTTTGATATTATATGTTTCCAATAGAGCAGACAGATTTGTTTCAAGTTGAGATGAGACATTCATTATTAACTCAAAAGGGTTTCATTGGCTGATCAGTTTGCTCTCTAGTCAAGTTCTGAACACTCACATTTCTTTTAACTATTTTTGATCCACTAATAATTTCTTTTCTAATAGCCTCAATTTTTTCATTGTTCGTGTCTGGAAAGCATTTATTATTTCCTAACTTAGCAGAGAGAAAATAGCACTTCCTGACCTTCATCTTCCCTTTATCTATGTGGTGATAAGAATTATAGATTGGGAAAGTTTGTTTTGATTTCTAAGCTACATAGATTTCTGCCCAAAGACACCATTTATGCTCACAATAAAATACAACTGTGTTTCTTTTCAAAATCTGGAGAAAGAGACTGGCATAGGTGGGGGAAGACTGTTCCTAGAGCCACTGGACAACACAGTGCTGTGCTGTCAGGAGGGTAGCTCAGTGGTCCTTGTATGGTGACAATGATAGTATGGCCGGCAGAGCTATGGCCATCTAAATAAACTGCGATTAAACCACAGAGACAATGAAAAGAAGTAAAAATGAGGTGGTCTGGCCTGAGTCTGAGCACAAATTTTAAATAATTGAGCTGAAACAGTTTCTTGCAAGTCAAATGAAATTGACTGAAACCCTAGCCAAACATGGTTGAGAAATTCAAAGCCCTCCAAATTGTGTTTTATCTCTCTCTCTCTCTCATTCTCTCTCTTTTCATTGACTTGTATGACTTCCACATATCCCCCTATCCTTACTTTAATTGCTGGCACTCCTAGGTCCTCTCTTTCTCGAAGAAATTTGAAACTTCTTACTTTATTAGTTTGTGAGTTTCTCTCTACCTTGGTTTCCTCTTGTATTCAATGAGGATGTTCATAGAAGCTATTTCATAGAATGGTTCTAAGAATTAAATGAATTGAAAGTTACAAAGGCTTGAGAACTATGTGTGGCATCTAGTGTTAGAATTATCATGTGGAATATTTTCCCAAGGCCTAAACTGTTAAATTTAGGATGATAAAATGGTGATTGAGGCAGGAAAGGGGAGCGTAGTAAGGTATGATGCAAGAGAGGGTTTTGACAAGGCAGTCTGGGGAGCGTTGACCAATCCAGACTGGATGAACTCCAAGCCCTGTGTTACTTCTTATCATTTGGCAAGTAATACTTGTACTATACCTATATCCCAAAGATCAAAAAATAATTGTCAGACACCATCTAATCTGACTCTAGATCAGCACTTTCAGTGGAAACATAATTTGAACCACATATGTCATTTTAATCTTTTGAATAGTCAAAATAAAAAAGAAGCAAGCAACATTACTTCTAATAATATATTTTATTTAACCAATCATGTCTAAAATGTATTGTCAACATGTATGCAATATAAAATCATTAATGGTATAATTTATATTCTTTTAAAAAATACACCCGATCTTCCAAATCTGAGGTGTGTTTTACATCTACAGCATATCCTCATTTGGGCTAGGCATATTTCAAGTGGTCCAGTAACTACAAGTGGTTATTGGCTGCTGCTTTGGGCAGTGAAGAGTTAGATTAAGGAGGACATAAAGACACAAATGTCTTTAGGTTCATAAAAGATCTATTACTGTCAGTCCTTTTCAGTCAACAAAATTTTCAGCTTGGCAGGCTTATCATCCGGATTTAAAAAAAGACCTAAAGGATACTTTCATCTTCCTTGGGTCTGATACAATTTGGAGGTAAACCTGTCACTCCCACTCTCTTTTCCTTCCTTTTGCATTTACATATGACTGAGGTGAAGGCCTTTAAGGAAGCGGCAAGCCCATCTTATGTTTAAGGGCTAATCACATCTAAATACGCCTGCCCTACTTGCAGAATTATGATACAATGGTCAAATAAAATTGTAGGGGTTCTGCTTGCCTAAACTTGGGGCACTCGGAAAAAGAATCAGAAAATGTAACATTCTCCTCAAATTGTATGTGTAGGAGAAGTGAATATTTAATGAAACTCTGTGAATTGCCATAAGTTAATATGTAAAAGAAAACTTCATTCAAGTAATAAAATATTGCAGAAATATTTATGTGTGCTTAAGATTTTGTCTTGGTTAAACCAAGACAATGTATATCATTCTCAATCACTTGTTTTATAATTTCCTTGCAAATCTTTGTATTCAGATGAAGCCCCAATCTTAAAATGAGCCTCTATAACTTTACCCAAATTTATCCCAGAGTTCTTGTGAATTTGTTATTTTACACAAATAGCATCAGAATCTGTTCCCAAGTATAAATTTTAACTTTTTAATTCACATTTTCAATTGTGCATATAGGCAAATTAATTATAAGAAACATGTAAAACATAATATATATGCTTAGGATACTTAGCAAAGAAGACAGGTTGAAATAAAAAATATAATGTACTTGTCAGAAAGTTTTCTAAGTTTTCTGATAACTCTATCAATGCACTTGCTGCTTTATTTCACTTTTGGTTACATAGCCAATACAGCTCCTGAGAAAATGTCCTTTCTTGGCGAGGATTTCCGTCATAGTATGTAACTCCTCGGTGACTGAAAGATGAGTAGAAGGTTTTTAAACAGTTTAGACAGAATTTATATTTTAAGAGAATATTGAAGTACACACATAGGTTACACTATAGAAGGTTTGACAGCACCCCAAGTAGCTAATCAATCAAAATGAGAGATAGCAATATACAGTGAAATTCATTATTTCAGAACCACAGGAGTCCTTTCAGGAGAGCTGGTTAAGACCCAAAGGTTAAGCAACTGGAGTAAGGTCTCACAATTACTGCTAGAATCAAAACTGAACCTATATTTTTTTCCTAATCTGAGTGGAGATTTTCCTGTACATTATTACTGCTCAAAGTAGACTGACTTAATTTTGAGCAAAGGAACCAATAATCTGTAAATTAAGTAGAAACAATTGTAAACATTGTCTTTCTGAATAAATGTGAATCTGTGGACAGCGGTTGTTTCTGTTTATTTCTGGTTTTATTAAAATGCTTTTTAAATGAGATGATGTATATAAAGCCCTTAGAAAAATACCTGGTACCTAGTTCTCACTTGATAAACTATTTTTTTAATCATCATTAGTCATGCAATTTTTTTTTTACATCAGAGAAGTATGAATGATAACACTCATATGCATGGATCTTCAATCTTGAAGGACAACAGCATATCTATTTGTGAAATAATCTAAAGCACTGTAATGGGTGTCATTAAATCGTGCCTACCTGAGGCAGTATAAATCATTCGGGTAAATGAACCAATTAAAAACCAATTACCAACACTGTCTGACAATGGAAGATTGAGGAATGGAAAGGAAGGCTGATATGGGCTCGGTGACAGTGGTAGGAAGGCTCTACCCCTGAGGTTCCAGGGAATGGATTTGACAAAATGGTTAGATTGTGACTGTTCTTCTCAGAGGCATTAAATCCTGCATTTATTGTAAAAACTAATGCTTGGGGTCTAGATGTACAATTGAACTGCGCTGAGCAAAAGATCATTTATAATGGCTCTTCATTTGGTATTTTATTCATTTGGTTTAAAATTTACTTGGAGCAAATAGTTTTCTTCTGCAAACTAGATCTGAATTAAGATTCTTCATATCATTAGAAACCATAAAATTTTGACTGTTTATAGGAAAATTTGGTTGAATCAGTTGGGCAGTTTTAATGGAAGCAGAAATTGCCCTTTCAGTGACAAACTTATTTGATACAGTTGAGGGGAAATTTTAGGGTGGTTATTTTACAATAGGCCACAGATTCATTAATTCAAGTGGATTTTTCATTTTTCTTGTATATATTGGCCATTTGCAATGACATAAAGCATATTCATATTCCAGCATGAAATGTATGTAGAAATCATCTTTGTTATTATATGTAAGAAATTCAGGTCAACATTTTCCCTTTAAAGAAAAAAATACCTTCTGGTACTTTACTATTAATATATAGTTTCAAGGATTTATTTCATCTTCACTGCTATAACAAAATACCTGAGGTTAAGTAATTTATAAACAACACAAATTTACTTCTCATAGTTCTGGAGGCTGGGATTCCAAGCTCAAGGTGCTGGCCAGTTTGGCATCTAAGTTGAGCTTCCAAGATTATAACTTGAAATCTGTATCCTCTGGAGGAAAAAAATACTGTGTTCTCACATGATGGAAGAGATGGAAAGATCAAAAGGGGCCTCTCCCACTCCCTCTGGGCCCTCTTATAATAGAAGTAATCCAGTTATGAAGGTGGAGTCTGAATAACCAAATCATCTCCCAAAGGTCACACCTTTTAAAATTGTCACTTTGGGGACCAAATTTCAACAAGAATTCTGGAGAGGACACAAGTGTGCAAACTGTCATCAGGTCCAATGCTTCTATCTGCATAATGTTCTCTGCAGTTTTCTCCTATATTTTTTCTCCACACTCCTCACAATTGGGTCCCTAATATGCATGCATTGCCTCTCAAAACTATATTTATCAGCATCCTATTAGTGGTGACCGTTCCTCTCAGCCAGTGACTCTCAAATTCTAACCCACATTAGAATCACCGGGATGCCATTTAGAATACATTTCTGCTTGTCCTGCCTACCTCCCCAGAGATTCTGATGTTCTAGGTTGTCTATGGCCCAGGAATGTGAACATTAGCAATCCCTCTAAATGATTAGGTTGCAGGTCTCTGATGGTTGCATATAGATAAATACTGCTCATAAGGATTCCATCCTGGCTTTCTTTCCATTAAATAATAATAGAGTCTTCTATTTCCGGGTTACTCTCCCCCAATTATATAGTACTAGGAATATAAAAATAATCAAGACACTGTCTTTATCTTTATATTTAATAAGGGAAGCTCCTCCCCAAGTTTCTGCTTATACCTCAATAAATAGGACTAAATGTCAAGCCCATTTGCAGATTCAAGACTGGATGGGATGTCAAGCACTTCTCTTTCTAGCTCAAAAGCAAAAGAAGGCAGAAAGACAGCAGTTGAAATGGATATTTAGTGAACCTTCCCACGAAGTCTACTTTGTGAAGTTTACCTAGATAGACTTTCCATCTGCAGACATAGGCTTTCTAATTGGTTTTATTTCAGTTCTTCTGCTACCTTCCTAGGAATGTTATTGAACTTGTTCTCCACATCAGTTTTTTTCATTAGTATCTCTTCTAATCCTTTACTTATTTTCTGCATTTTGATAGTTGGTTTTTTTTAAAAAAAACATTTATATAAATTTCATATCCATCAGTTTTAAATGTTTGCAGCATTACTGGTATATCAGTTCTGGTTCTATATGATATATCAATGTAGAGTCTTCTACTTCCTGGTCAGACTAATGGTTTAGGTGAATAGATATAATCCTCAGGATATAGTTGTGTTAGTGAGCTTTCCATCACTATAACAAAATCATTGAGACAATCAACTTTTGAAGAGAAAAAGTTTATCCTGGTTCATGGTTTCAGAGGTTCTAGTCCATCATCAATTGGTCCTGTTTCTTTCGTGCCTGTGGTTATGCAGCTCATCATGCCAAGAACATATGATAAAGCAAAACTGCTCATCCTATGGCTAAGAAGTGAAAGAAAGGAAGACACCAGGGTTCCACCATCCCCTTTAAGGGTACCTCCACAATGACCTAAAGACCCCACTCTAGGCTCCACCTCTTAAGGTTTCTCCCAAGTCCCATTAGCTCCAAGCTGGGGACCAAGACTTAACACATGCACCTTTGAGAAACATTCATGATCAAACCATACCAATTAGCATAGCAAGATTTTTTTTCAGTTTTGTAATCCTTCAATAATACTTTGCTCATGGGGAACTAAATGCACCCTAATTCTACTTTTATTCTGTCCTCCCCGCTGTGTTTTATATATAGTTTGTCTTTTCCTTCTGAAACGCACATTGAAATTTAATCGTCATTATGAGATACCAAGAGGTGGGCCAGATGGGGTCTTTTCAGAGACCTAATTAGGGATATTGCCTTCATGAATAGATTAATCTATTTCTGTAAATGGACTAATGAATTAATTGGCTAATGGGTTATCTTGAGAATGGTACTGTTATAAAAGTCAGTTTATCTAATGGCTTTGGCCATCTGATGCCTTCTGCTGCCCAGGGTCTCAACCAGTACAAAGACCATTTTCTGATGTAGACCCTGGACTTTCAACTAGAACTGTGAGTCAAAATAAAACTTTTTCTTCTTAACTTACCCAGCCTGTGGTACTGTGTTATGAGTGAGAGAAAATGGACTAAGACATTCCCCATCTATTCTTGTTCTATGATCTGCCAAGGCTTCTTATTTCTGAATGAATGTGAACTTGGGAATGGAAAGTGAACATAGGAGGGTGCTGTGGCCATTTCACCCACAGAGAATTGAATGAATAGAGAATGTTGAGTATAGTCTATGATTTATATGAAGATAATGCAAAAGTACAAAACATGTTTCTAACGTTTACACAAATTGGCTTCACTTCATAAGGTATCCATACTCAAGTCTAGATGGGTAATTCTCAACAATTCTGGCAGAGTTTGTTAATCAGTTTCAGTTTTGAAGGTAGTGAGTTTTCATTATTTTCTGGTCTCCCTGGGTATTTAGGTACATGCCTAGAATGGGCTGCATTGCAAAATGCTAGTCAAATGACATTTGAAACTGGAAATCTCTTCAAAGAGATAAAAACTCAGGGAAAAGGACAGGCAAGCAATAGAGGTATGGACTGATTCTGTAGCTCCTATGAAATTCTTCTTGAATAATATATATTTTACAGTATGATTTACATGTTTTTGGAATTTCATAATTATATCCATGACATTGTTCATATATTTGACTGTATTTGTCACAGTGTTCCCCCCATAGGAATCTTAAAACCCCACTTAAAATCATCTGAGTCATTGTTTTAAATATATTCTACATTTTCCTTCTCACATTTCTATTAAAAATTTTCATTGTCTTCATTAGTTCCTCCTTATTTAAATTTTTTTTCTTCATCCTTTTTGAAAGACATTTTTAAATGAGCTCAATATATTAGCCTTCTTAGTATAATAATTAATTCTTTGCTTTCTCTCATTTATTAGTTGCTCTATTTTTCTTCTGATTCTTCTTCTTTGTATTACATCTGTTATACACTTTTAAATTCTTTTTCTTTTTATATTAAGTCAGAGTTTTTTATTTACTTATTTCTATTTGTTTTTTCCCTACTATTTATAAATATTTATCTTTTTTCTTCAAAAGGGTGATGAGTAGAAACATATGGTAAAATTGACTATTATATTCTTATTTTGCTTGTTTCTCTATTATTTTGTTTAATGCCTCTTATTATAAAAGTGGTTCTTCAATTCTTTTAATTCTGTGATTTTTCTCAGAGACCTCCAGGATGCCTCAGGACACCAATTAACCCTATCTATAACTACAGAAAAGAGACTCATTGATATATGAAGAAAGGTTAAGTATTAATTAAAGATAATGTTCTTTTTTTTAAAGGAAGCCTGTCTCTTCACTGCCATTCCAATACACAACTTTGCATTTGTTCTTTTCTCATTAAGGCCTTACTTTAATCTTAGAAGACTTAGTGGATAACACAAACATTTCTAAGTATGCATAGTAATACAAATAAATGGCAAGATACTGTGGAATAGAGGCTTATATCAGATCTTCTTTGGATCATTTTAAATAAGCTCATGCATTCTTGATTTGGAAATACATCTTTGAACCAGTTGAAATGTGTTCTTATGAATGGAAATTACCAGTTTTAATGAAATTGAAATAACACTAGGGGGCAGCATGGTACAGTAGAAGGAGCACAGGGCTCTGCTTCAAGGAGCCTGGGTTCTAGTCTCCACCTACCCATTGACAAAGGGAAAGGGAATAACCTCATGATCTCTTTTATTTTCCTTTTTTATTCACCTCTAAATGAATATTGAGTATAGAATCCAAAAGGGTTATTCACACTTTATGCATCTATGTCTAATTTGACTGATTCTAGTAAATAATTTTTGCAAAGGTAGAATTAAAGCCAAGTCCAAATTCACCATACTACAATTTAAACTAAACCAACATGTTTTCTTTCATCCTTTATAATTTGTGCGTGAGACAGCCCCATATTGCAATGCCCTTCCCCTCCCGCTGGAGAGCATAGTCTACATGGTGACAGCTTAGCTGACTCTAAGTCAAAGAGGATTTTGTAAAAAGTCACAGGATCAAATGCAGTATTAGGTGATTATAAAAAGAAATTTTGAAAAAGCTGTGCCTCAGCAATAGCTCAGTTGTGCATTCAGCTGAAAGGCAATTGTGAACTCTTCTTTCTCCAATGGGCTTGCAGGCTCTTGGTAAGGCACATGGGACACTATCAAAGGAACCCACAGAAGACTCTTATCACTGTTTGTCTGTACAGTCAACTCAAGTCACTGAAGGCACTGACATACAGTCACAAAAGCTGCTTTTGGGAACCAGTTATTGGAACTTCTTTGGCGACCTATCTAATCCTTACTTCTAGATTGAGTGTTGTACTGGGCAAGATCATTGAAAGTTTCTGGTCTGCTTCATCATTAAAATATGCCACTTTCATGTGGAGA
The DNA here is from genome assembly GCA_004024805.1 of Geosciurus inauris. Taxonomy (NCBI): domain Eukaryota; kingdom Metazoa; phylum Chordata; class Mammalia; order Rodentia; family Sciuridae; genus Geosciurus; species Geosciurus inauris. Next base: position 13,040 of record PVHX01002436.1, on the reverse strand, counting down.
GTCCTTTGCTAATGGAAACAACTCTGTTCAGTTTCTAACACAGGTGTTGACCATATTCTCTGCCATATGAACTTAGAGCACTGACGACAGCTAATCATCTATATATATCAGAGGTTGGCTCTCACCTCAATGAGAGTCAGTCCATAGAAAGGCTAGGGACTTATGAGATGGCTTAAAATTAAGTCACTTTTGAGAAGAAATATTATTAATTGGCCAAGCCAATAAAAGCCTATCTCTTGGCAATTTGAACTAGGCACATGGGGGAAAACATGTTAGTCATAGAAATACAAATTACAAGACCCACAAAGAAGAAATAAGCTACAGATTCCAGGAAGGAGAAAAAGCCATACTTACTCTTTGCTATGAAGAAGAAAATATTACAGAGTAAAAGTAAGGTACTTGGTTAGGAGGTGCGGAAGGAAAGATACACATCAGCTGAGATTACACTGTGTCAGGATGATTAATTTATACAACTCCTGGGCATACAACAAGGTAATGCAGTCACTGGTCTGGTTTGGAGTCTTCTACTACCTGAAATATGTTCTGATTTCAGAGAAAATTAACAATATGCATGAGTCTTTTTTCTTATGCTTTTAGTAAAACTAATCCTATTGCTGAAATTCCCATTCCTTTTCGATGGTTCTCATGTACTTCCTAGAAATAAATTCCTTGTTAACTGAGCTAAGAAAAGTAAATCTATACCATGCAGCATGATTCTAAACTGATCTTATAAAGTGTAAAAGCAAGTTCTACAAAGCCATGTATGGTAAACCAAATTCATTCAACTAGCATTTTAAATGTCAGTTAGGATTGTATGGTGTGATAAATCAATTGCACAAAATTCTGTTAAGTTCAAAGGTCTTTAAGCTTTAAGCCTGGCAGGCTTACAAAGAGCTAAAGAATGCAAAATACAATCAAGTGATTAACCTTGTGTGTCAATAATCAGTTATTTTCTTTCAGCTCCAAATCCATCTCTTTCTCACACTTTGTGATGATGAAACTGGACCCTGTTATTTTTACTTTGCCAACAAGCAAAATGCTAGGCATCATCAACAGGGACTAATGGAAAGATAATACAAGACTGTAATAGCAGAAGATAACTCCCTTTGCGGTTCTGGGCTTCCATTATGATTATTCACTGTCAGAGCCCAGAAGCCTCCTGCAGAAGCAACCAAGCTATGCTCTCATGTCATGATCTCCTTACCAGTAGGCCCTGCTGAACAGCCCTGACCTGCAAACTGCTTTTCCACGCTAGCTCCCATCACAGACTCTGGGAATCTCTTTGCAACCAGAAGTCTGCACGGTCACCCCATTAGAAGAAGTTTGAATCTCAACCTTAGCTACTAACTCCTCATTTTATTTTATCTTTTTGGCTTTATTTTTTATTTCTTTTTAAAATCATGTTTATTGAGATACACTTCATGTAACTATTGAGCAATCTACTCATTTAAAGTATGTAACCCAATGGTTCTTAGTATGTTCACAGAATCATGCTACCCTTACCACAATCAATTTGAGAACATTTTTATACACAAAAAGGAAATTTTATAATAATTAGTAATCATTTCTCCTTTCAGTCCCTTGCTTACCACACAACCTTCCTCCCCCTACCCTCACCACTAGGAAATCAGTGATTTATCTCTGTATATATTTGCTTATTCTGAACACATTTTAAAAAATATTCCTATCAAACTGCAGTTACAAATCCTTTGGCTAAAATGTCCCATTCCCTCCCTCTTTCCTAACCAGACACTTATGGTAGCCACCGTTCATTCTACTGTCTACTTGTATGTGATCTAGTTGTTTAGGTTTCACATATAAATGAGACATGCCTCATTGGTCTTTCTGTTCCTGGCTTATTTCACTTAACAGATAATTAATTTTTTCCATTAAGGTCAAATAACCACAATGATTACTATCTCCTGATTGGACCCTAAATGATGACCCTTGTAGGTTTTGAAGACATCTATGAATACTGAATCATAGGATGTGTGGATCATCTCTTGAGTAATGACACTATTGATACAAAAAATATCAATAGGGTTCAGTATGTACCATGAGGATGACCAACAGGAATCCAGCTGGCATCCCATTCAAAAGCTTAAGAATTTGTCTTCATTAGTTAAATGTACATCTCTTGACTCTAGAGAGATTTTTAATGAAGTATTCAAAACACTGGATTCCAGGAAAACAATCTGAGATGTGTATTTGTATAAGGGAACTCTTTAAAGGAATAATCTCTTCAGAGAGAAGAGTTGATGTGTGATCCATCCCAATGAAGATCTCATAGTATCTCAAAGGGAGCTCAGGAGCTTAGATCTTCATTCAGTGCTCTTCTACCTTGATGATGTTTAGGGAAGGGGATGTTTGTTTCTAATAAACCAGTCATTTGATGCAAGCTGACTCTGGGAAGGCAGGTTACCTAGGCATGGAAAATCCCTTTAGCTGAGGACAATTTCTGGAGAGTTGTGTGGTTTACAGCTTTCCCATCAGCTGCCACACTCTTGCTAGCTGCAGAAATGGGTACTGTATTTCTAAAAGGCATTTCTGAACATTTGTGTTAGTTACATACTCTTGCTTAACAAACTTCCTGCAAATTTAGTGGCTTAAAACAATGACAACATGCAGTTAGAGATTACTCACAAATTTCAATTTGGGTATGACTGAATGGAATAACTGTGTTCTGTTCCACTCTATCTCAATGGTAATGGTTCAAAAGCCAGGAGCTGAATTTATCTGAAGACTTCCTGCTCACTTCCTCATATTTGGAGGTTAACGTTGCTGTCATCTGAGCCCTGAGCTGCCTATTTTCCATGTGGCCTAGCTTCCTGGCATGGAGGCAGTATCACTTCCTCTGCATTTTATCTTTTAAGACAATGGCAAAATCTTTCCCAGATATAAGAGGTAAGAAGATAGACACTCCTGTTTGATGGGAAGTGAGGTGTCACCATTTTGAGAAAATACAATCAGTCGCAGCAATAAATCCTAGAAACTACAAAAGAAGAAAATAAGAAACAGTGCAAATACTTCCTTAGAAAGAAATTTGTATAGAACTGATATTTTATCTGCTATTATATTTAAGAGAATTTTGGCTTTTAAAATAAAGTCTTATGACTCCAATTTCAAATGTGTAATTGGTGCAATTTGGAAAAGAATTTAAGTTGAAATCTGTGTTTTTTTAATAGAACTAGAACATTACAAAATGTAAATCTCATTATATTCATGTTTAATTTTTACATTAAAAATCTTTTTGCTAGTTGAAAATATCTAGTTTATAAAATTATGTAAGAAAGAATATATAAATTTATAAGTGCCATTTAAAATATGTGAAAATATTTACTAGTAAATAAAACCAACTTTATTTATTTTTAAAAAGTTGATTAAAATCTGTACAATCACAAATAAAATATTTAGATTGTAAAATTAAACTTAAAGATTAGAGGAAAACAAATTTTTTAAAAGTGTAACTTTTAAAATGGAATAACAGCTTTTAGTCCCAAAATAAAATTTTAAAATGTTTTTTTCTGCATATAAAACCCCACTTCTGGACAAATTTTTCCTTCATTAAGAATCTCTCATCAGTATAACCAAGACAAGGTAAACTAGCAAAGAGATATTGATCATAACTCTCAAATTTTGTCATGGGATTTTACCTTAATAAGTTAACATAAATTTTCAATTTCAGAACAGATCAAACCAGCTGTATATATAGATAGGGCAATGTGAAGAGGAAAACAGGGTGCAGTCTTCCCCTTTGGGAGATTAGAGTCATCTTGCAAAGGTATTCTTTATTCTTTCTCAGGGCTCTACAACAGGAAGCAGAGAAAATCAGAGTTGCTTTGTTTATGGAGACTGGAACTGAGCTGGTGTTGAATTTGACAAATATACTTTCACCTCCCCTTTACAGAACATTTTGAAAACCACTGGTTGATCCAGCAGGTGAAGTAATCAAAATTCAGGGATCCAGATATTATTACCAATTTTACTGTTAATAAGGTACTGGTTATTGGAAGTGGAATTTTTCTTCTTTTTTTCTGAACTGAGAACCTTCACAGAGTCAGCTCTGTTGATTAGAGCTCATATGACTTCCTTTTAGAAATAGCTTACTTTAAACTATGTCTTGGAATTATATGTTCTGGAGATAATATATTTAAGCTTTCAAAACCTATTGTTTTCTGTAAATACTTTTTGTTTCACATGAACTTTATAGCAAAATAGTATTGTTAAATAAATTGACTTAAGATACAATAAAAGATAGTTTCTATCCAGAAAAGATAAGCACATTAAAGTTGAGGGTCCACTTTCTAGAACATTCTTTCTATACTTTCCAGATAGACAGTCTAGATTCTGATTACGTAGTTTAAAAACAGAAAAGTTGACTCAATCCTAAATTTACATGTTAGCATATTTTAGGCTATCAGCAATTAATGTGAAAAATACCTTAAAACTGACTGTTGTGTTCCTGAGATGAGTTATTCTAACAAATTATTAAGATTCACCATTGCCATTTGTCAGAATGACCTATCTACTTCTACTCTTAATGTATCAATGAAGGCTCAGTGTGCAATCTTCTGATAAAGAATAGCAGGTTAAAAGTATTATAGTTAGGTCACATTATATTCATTTTTTATTTGATTTTATAAGTTATTTCAACTTTTGTCTAGTCTTTATTATGTAAAGGAAATAATGGTTTTATTGTAGAGTATCTATTACTTTAAAACTTGTTTAAAGATGAAAGATAGTGGAAGGCTGTTGCACTTGGGCTCTTCAGGAAGCAGCCACTGAGATGAGGATTAAAGACTATGATTTTAGATATACCTGTGGTTGAAAAGGAAACCATGTGGAATTTATGGCAAGCCCCAGGAGGATCATGATAATATAGAGCCCTTGATTTCTGGAGCATAATATCTTTAGATAAATTTATACATCCCTGAGGGGAAAAACAACTGCAACAATTCTGCACTTCAGTAGAGAATGGGCATCTGTCCTTGGGATATGAATTGACCACACAGCCAGACCTGATCATCATGGCTGGACTCTGTAGGTCTTGCAAAGCACAAGGTTCAGCAGACTCTGCAATCTGTTGTCAGAGAGAAGTGGTACATTTTCGATCAAGCAAGAGCAGGGTCAAAGAGTAGACTCATGCCATCTACCACTGTTATACTGGTGTCTCTTGTTCATACCTATTGCTCATACCTGTGGCTGCACAGAGGCATATACTGGCCAGCTGAAAGAGGAAGAAAAAGCTTAGGCCTAATTTATGAATGGATCTGCTGACCCATGGTTGCTACTCAACACAGGAGGGACCTTTAAAGACAGTGATGGTGAGAACTTCTCCCAGTGGGAAGAGCTGTGGGGATAATGTATCTGACTGTCCACTTAGTGTGATAAATAAAGAGTTCTCTAGGTGAGAAAATATATGGACTCATAGGCTGTGGTGACTGCCTTGTTTATGCAGGGATCTGGAAAGAGAAATATTCAAATATTATGAAAGGCAGTTTTAGGAATGAGTAGTGTAGATAAATGTATAGGGTGAATAAAAAGTGTGAATATAATCCCAGTAAAATTTAAAAAGTTGTGTGCCTTTTCTATCTTCATTTCTTCACCTTCCATGTTGTCCTAAATGGCTTCATTCAGGCTTTCAAACTCACCATATCAGGGTCCCCAGTGGTCGCCATCTCATCCAATCCCAAGTCTTTACTTGCCTGATCTCAATGGCATTGGTCATTGATGGCTAATGCTTTCCTCTTGAGACCAGTGTGTTCACATGTCTTCTAAGACATCATGATACAATGCTTTTCCCTTATCACATCGACTTCTTGTTTTCAGACTTCTCTCATCTTCTATTTGTCCTTTAAATGTTGGAATGTCCCAATCCTACATCCTCCGCATGAGTCAGGAGTTGTGTTACTTGGTGAAAATCACAGTTCTATTATTCACTGGTCCTAATGAGCAAGATCTTTTAGACTTTAGCACCAAGGAATAACTTGCTTACTTGTGAATATAATGAAAGTACCATGTTCTCTCCTTGAGAGAGTACCATGTTCTCTCCTTGACTCCTAGGTAATTTTAGTCAGGTTTCTACTTAAACAATTGAATTCTGTTGTTGTTGATCCCTATGTTTTACACCTTTCATATTCATATATGTGTACATATATATATATTTTAATCACAGGAGTCTTAACTCATTCTGCTTATGGTCAAAGTTTGTTTTGTTTATTTTAATTTTAAGGTTAAATGTTCAAGTGAGTGAATTTGACTGATTTGTTCAACTTCAGGACAAATTGCTAAGAAAGAATAAACTGCGAGGATTATGTTTGTTGTAGTTTTAGGTAACAATAGAGTCAAATTAAAGTGAGAGCAAAATGATTTCTAACAGTCTCTGAGAGGCTTTACAGATTTATCAGGGAAAGAAGAGCTCAGGGAAAAAAAAGACCAAATAATAAATGAGGTTATTCATATTATTAATAATTCTGCTAAAAGGGCTGATATATTGAGCTCATTTTAAAAATCTCTCTTTAACAAGAAAAATGAAGAAAGTAACGTGGGCAATTAGCTACTGACATGACCACTGCATATGTAGGTAATGATCAAAAGCGTGTGGGTGGTATGACCAGCCGAACCTCAAAGGAGATGTGCTGCCTAGCATGAGGCAGAGTCTGGGCATTATTAACTATTTAAGGTTCATGGGGAATGCCATTGAATTATCCATTTGTCTTAAGATTTTTATATTCTTTTTCCACTTGGTCATCTGAATATACAACACACTACCATACTTTAAGATTACTCTGATGAAAGAGCTTAAGTGAATACAAATAATATTTGTACGTTTCAGGTTTTAAAAAGGGAAATAAACCATTTGTAATCAGCAATGGGAATATACTTCCTGACATCCTTGGGATGAAACTGGATTCACAAGCACATTCACATATTACTCGATATTGTGGTGTACCACTTTTTGATATTGTGTTAAAACACATCAAGTTGCATTGTGTCATATATCTTACTACATCACATGGTATTGTATTATATATTTATATTTTATTTGTTTATATCAGAATGGAAGAATGTAAGCTCTATGAGGCCAAGGGTATGTTTTTCTTCCCCCACTCTTTTTTATGGTTACATGCCCAGAGTATAATAGATCCTCAATACATAGTTATTGAAGAATAAATGAATGATTTGTAGTTTACAGTTTAATGAGAGAACTACCTACAATAATTACTGAGGTAGTGAGTATTTCACGATTCTCCATTTGTCTCTGAAGTTCTTCATGCCTTGCTAGCTGAAGCATCTCATCAAGGATGTTTATTATACAGCCTTAGAACATAGAGATAATATTCCTCACTGGAAGAAATTGCAGGTTTGCTTACTGGACAATATAACATAAGTAATAACTCTCTCCATATCAAAAATTGGACATTTGTTTGTTGCAATATTAGGTTAGGCTTCCTTAAACTTGGGGTCCCTATCCTCTAGCACATCCTGCCCCTGCTTGCAGGCCTCATCTGGCCTGGTTCCATCTCCCTATGGAGGCTGGAGCTGCAAACACCAGTATAAGAAAACAGTGATTCACTGGATGCTGCTGTTGCTCTGAGTAATCAACTGACCTTTGTTTCTGACCCGTGTGTCTTGCTTTTCTGCCAGCACCTATGAAACTGTGGAATGTTAACTGGTTCATTGCATGTGGACTGAAAGCTCATGCCCTTCACAGTATTTGACATTCTGTTTTCAGATAAATGATTTTTTTTTAAAAAAAGAGCTGTATTGATATACAAAGATACATAGAAAATATTTCACTGTACAAAATACAATTTTGAAAATAAAATAACCTCTAGACCAATGTGGCAAGAAAAATACCTTGATCTGTGGGATGAATAAAATAGAAACAGAGGAAGAGCCATTAGAAAGACTTGAAAAAAAGAAAATAATAAAGACTCACTTGAAAATGAAATGAGTAATTTTTAAAAGAAACAAGTAATTTGCACTTTTATTTTGTAAAAATGTATTTGGGGAAGATAGGGTTAGTATTTAGGGAAATTTTTGCTTATTTACTTTTCTTCATTTATTCAATGAATATTAAATACCAATTGTTTCCCACTGAACTTGGTACTAAGTTTTCAGTATTGATCACCTCAAGCCAAATTGCTTCCTTTCCTTGCAGAAGAATGAAAGAAGATGTATGATAAATAGGTAAAATCCCCAAATAAGGGAAATGAAAGTAATCAACATTTTCAAAGGTAGAGAACAAAGGAATTATTTATTTTAGTTAAAGCATTCAGAGTCCTTTCTTGAACTCAGGAGAAAATGAAATTTCAAATTGTTTTGGTCAGCTTTTCACTGCTGTGACCAAAGACCTGACAAGAATAATATAGAGGAGGAAAAGCTTATTTGGGGGCTAATGGTTTCAGTGGTATCAGTCCATAGATGGCTGACTCCATTCCTCAGGCAGGACATCATGGAGGAAGGGTGTGCCAGAGGAAAGTAGCTGGGGACATCACCAGAAAGCAGAAAAGACAGAGAGAGAACTCTCCTCTCCAAGATAAAATACACACTCAAAGAGGCATGCCCCTCAGTGATCCACCTCCTCCAGTCACACCCTATGTGGCTACAGCTACCAACAAATTAGTCCCTACTGATCATGTTAAACCTTTTATAACCCAATCATTTTACTTCCAAACTTTCTTGCATTCTCTCACATGTAAGCTTTTGGGGGATGCCTAATCTAAACCATAACATAGATGATATCAAAAGGATATAAATAAACAGTCATGCAAAAAAATATCCAAGAAATCATGCAAAAATGGTCCTTGGGTAGGGAAGAGCTTTATCTGCTTGAAACTGAAAAAAAAAATATTCAAGAAGTCGAGTAGTTTCAAATAAGATGAGACAGTAGTGGATAATTCAAAAGTTCTTCTTTGCTTAACTAAATTTAAGGATCCTGAAGAGCATATATGACTGGAAATATTGGGTAAGAAATTAGCTATACTAAAGTATGAATCCAATGGCATATTGATCTGGACAGATGGAATTATTATAAGCACATGAGATTATCTGGTAAAAGAGAAGTAGTTGTAGTCTGAGACACAGGACTTGAACTTCTGATATTTACTCATAAATCAGGGAAAGTTAGATAGCAAGAGAAGATAAAGAAGATATATTTATGATGTGACAGGAAGTCTGAAAGAATAGTATCACAAAATGCAAGAGAATACAATGCAAGAGGGTATGACATTTAATATCAAAGACTGAGGAAGACAGGAAGGTGCTTGTTAAAATACATTAGACTTAGCATCAAGTATGTCCTTTGTTCAGGAAAGACAGTAATGATTCAGAAGGTATTTTCTGAAATTTCATGCAGATTGACTTCTGGATGTCACTTGATTTTCCTTATCATGTGCTATGACATTGGCATAAATTTTCTTCCCTTTTTTATATTGGTTCTTTTAAGTTATACATGACAGAACAGGCCGTTTTGATATAATTATATGAGCATGGAATACATTTTATTTTAATTAGGACCACATTCTTGTAAATGTACACAATGGTGGGATTTACTGTGGTGTATTCATATATGTACATAAGAAAATTATTTCAGATTCATTCTACTATCTTTTCTTTTCATATCCTTCTCCCTTCCCTTTATTTCTAATCTACTTTGTCTAATCTACTGAATTTCTATCCCTCCATCCCTGCCCTATTGCGGGTTAGCTTCCACATATCAGAGAAAACATTTGAATTTTCAACCTTTGGCTTTTGGGGACTGGCTTATCTTACTCAGCATAATAGTCTCCAGATACATCCATTTACTGACAAAGTCATAAAGTCACTCTTAATGGCTGAGTAATACTTCATTGTGTGTGTGTGTATAGTGTGTGTGTGTATTTATATCTCACATTTTCTTTATCCATTCATAGGTTGAAGGACATCTAGGTTGGTTCCACAGGTTAGCTATTTTGAATTGTGCTGCTGTAAAAATTGACGTGGTTGCATCACTGTAGTATGCTGATTTTAAAGCCTTCGGATTTTAAACCAAGATTAGTGGGAAATAGCAGAAAGGAAGACATCATCTTTCCTTGTGCAATTGTAGAAAATGTGGTACAGTTTTGGAGGCTACAATTTTAGCACCAATTTCTGATGAATTCAATGATTTCATCCAAGTTATTGTCTTCCCTGTGAAAGTAGACCAGGCAACTGTTTCAAGGATTGGATTTAATGACGTAACATCTTAAATCCCATAGTGGCTAGAGTACATTCCTGCTTCTCCAATTTCCACATAGTGACATAGGTAAATTTTCTTAGTTTAATCCATTCTGTGATATTTTTTTAAGCAAAAATTCCCAAAGATCTAGTCTAGAGGCTTCTGTTTTAATACTGTTTTAGAGTTCTAATTTCTTGCAAATTCCTTATCAGTTAAAAATATTAGCTAGTTTTATGTCTGAATTTTCTAAGTGCGACTCTGACTGATAGAATATTTAGTATGTTAGACTTTGAAGAAATGAGAATCAGAAGAATATGTGAGCTGATGTGGGATCAATGAAGGCCAGGTTACAACAATATTGGAATTATTAGAACAGGAATGATAATTGCTTCATCCATGGGCATCTTTGCTAGTGGTTGATGAATCATTGATTCCTAAGATTGAAATAGATTAAAAAGTACACTGAAGCTGGGCGCGGTGGCTCAAGCCTGTAATCCCAGCACTTAGGGAGGCTGAGACAGGAGAATCGCGAGTTCAAAGCCAGCCTCAGCAATGGCAAGGTGGCAATAGCAACTCAGTGAGACCCTATCTCTACATAAAACACAAAATAGGGTGGGGGATGTGGCTCAGTGGTTGAGTACCCCTGAGTTCAATCCCCAGTACCAAAAAAAAAAAAAAAAATGTACACTGAGGCACTACTTGCTCACTTTAATGAATAAAATTTTATGTCTGAGGAAAAAGAACAGGTTGACCTAAGTTCCATAAGATAGTTCCATCATTCATGCAATTAATGGAAATATGAATGTCCTTTTAAATAATGATAGTTTTTATATTTATTTATTTATTTTGGTAAGAGGGATTGAATCCACTCAGCCATATCTCCAGCCCTTTTTATTATTATTATTATTTTTATTTTGAGACAGGGCCTTGACAAATTGCTGAGGCTGGCTTTGAACCTACAATCCTCCAACCTCAGCCTCCTGAGCCACTGGGATTACAGGTAGGCAGCATCATGCCCAGTATGATATTTTTTAAAGAAATAAACATATACTACAACTATTTCTCTACTGGCAGTGATTTACCAAAGCACTGGAAAGGAACATACTCAACTCTTTTGGCATTATGTGATGTTGGCTCCGAACCAGCACTAATTCCGAGAGATATAGAATATCAGTGGTAAGAACAGAAGCTTATGGGGTCAGATGGAAAAAGGCATTTTTCCCTGAATCTGCTTCACAATGGGCTCTGTGGGTCTGTAACAGCATTCTGTGGTTACTTTTGCACTCCTGAGTATAAGACTGAATAAGACTGAAATAAGCACAATTAGAAATGGGCAGAAGTGCCACCACAATTTCCTGACTTCTGGAGTCAGAATCATCATCCTAGGAAGTGGAAGCTGCTGGAGCTTCACCATCCTGCTGAAATGGCAAACCACAAAGGATAGCAACCCTGGTAAATCCAAGCCATCAGGATTGGCTATCGTACGGCCTTTAAAGGCTGAAGTGATACAGAGGCGGTTATCCTTACCACTTACTTAATTTGGATTAAGAAAGGGAAAGGGTACTAGAAATATCTGAGTACATATAAAATACATATTTTGTCATTCATTTAAAAGGATATTAACTCTTGAAATTAAAATACTAGCAAAAAAATGGTTGTGTTCATAACATAAAGAGAAGTTTTTACATGATAACCATACCACAAAGGGCAGGGGGCTTTATAAGTGCCTTGAATTGTATGCGCGTGGTATAAAAGCAATTCAAGTTGGAAGGCAATAAATTAAGAGTGTGTATTTGTATCCCCAGAGACTAAAAACAATGAGACAGATTTACTGCTAAAAATCCCAAACAGGAGATAACTGGAATACAAAAATATACTCAATTAAATGAACAAAAAAATTGTAGAAAAGAAGTAACAAAGAAGATAGACAAAAAGAAATATGAAAACAATACCTGCCAGGTAGAAAAGAAGGAATACATAAATCTAAAACAGTACCTGGAAAACTTACTCCATTTTCAGTGATTTTTAGAAAAAGTAGAAAATGTCACTAAGAATGTACAATGGACCCACAAGGATCTAATGCTTAGGAGTTAATAGTGTGGAGGATTTGTAAAACCTCTGGGATTGTATTTATTATTTTGTGTTAGAAATATTTTGCTGTATTAATTAGCCTATCTGTTAAAAATGGGCACCAAGAACTCACCAAAATTATTTCTACCTACTTCTACCTATTTTTGCCCATAAAACGTATGGTCAATCCTATCTCAATGATTTACAAATTTGACAATATTCCTGACCTGTCTATCAGAAAGTGTCATTCTTAACTATTTGTGACTATGAGATTTTAGCCACAGAACAAGAACTTGACATTTTCCTGGAGGAGAATATACACATACTTTTAATTTACAAAATATAGTTATTATTTCTTAATATTTTCATATCCAATTAAACAACATTTTTTTCCATGGTTGTAAAATTTTTAGCAGATAATTAAGAGAAAATATGGGTCTTTTTGCACCATAGACTAATCTAAACTTACTAGCTTTGTTCTTATATTTCCCCCTACTTTAAATTACTCTTGTTTTTTTTTTAATTTAATTATTTTATTTAAATGCATTTCAAGTCATAGTACATATACAAAGCTCAGTTTTTCCAATTCTCTGGTTTCAAATCAGATAGAGTCACATTATTTGTGTCTTCATACCTGCACCAGGGGCAATAATGACCCTCTCAATCAACCATCATTACTATACGCATTACCCTTTCTTTCCTCCCACCTCCCCCCTGCCGCATCCAGAGCTCCTGCATTTCTGCTATGTTTCCCATTCCCATCCCCCTT